>JAFFST010046715.1:29991-40665 GCA_022414735.1 Noturus placidus
CCCCCCCCCATATTTACAATATTCACAATATTTCCTACATTGTATGATGATAGTCATCAAATCTCTGGAGTAACAAATGGAACTATGGGAATTATTTTGCGATGAAACATTTTTAACAAATCCTAAATGAATTTTTTTTTTGTAAATTAAACTGCGAGTTTTCTAAATGAAAGAAAAGAATACCTCGGGACGGTTATATTTAGGTCCACAGCACCAAATTTCAAACATTTAATCATACAGCTTCAGAGCGAAAGTTTGTTAAGATCACGAGAAACGTTTCAGTCGGGTGTCTACAAACATCTGACCCGTAGTGTATATATTCATGCCGTTATCTAAGCAGCCAATCGTGTGGCGGCAAGAACGTCAGTTAATGTTCACATCGAACCTCAGAATGTGGGGTAAAGTGTGGTTTATGTGATTTTAACACGGTTGAGTTGAGTTCTGACCGAGACCCATAACTGCAGGGGCTCGACTAGTCCACTATCTGCATAACGGTGTTTGCTGGTAATCTACTCAAAAGATCAGAATATCCTTGATCAGAGTGTACAGACGTTTGAGCTGAGTGTACAGATGATGAGGTGAAGGAACTGAACAGACTAAAGGACTAAAGCACTGCTGCATCAATCTCTTTAGGTAGACATGAAGCAAGGGCTAAATCCCACTGGGTCCATTATCTGTAGGTTGTCACACGGTGTTGTAGGTAACGTGATGGAAGAAGATTAAACTAGAGAAGAAGAAATGAGTCAGTTCAGGACATTGTTCCTAAAACCACTCAGAAGTTGGTTATAAATATTCATTCATGTTTTAAGTATTGATGTGGAAATGTTTTAAGTGTTGATTTTGAAATGGGTATTGTTTTGTTTCGGGGGCCGGGTTATACGTAGTATTTACTTGCGCTGAAATATTGTCCTGCAGTTTTGCACTCCTGCCACAGCGAGGAGAGATGTCCTCCCTGTACCTACCTCACCAAGAAGTGGTGCATGGGCAACCATGAGGTAACCTAGCGTTCTGATTAAGCATGTTGAAATGCAAAAGCAGTCCAGTGTCCAGTACAGCCTGCCCAAGCCAATGATCTCTTCATGACTAGCGTTCCCCAGTGCTCTGTAGTATTTTCTACAAATACATTACAATACTTTTTTTTTTTTTTTTTTAAACAAAGCAGGAAGAAAACGTCTCTCTTTTCCGCTCCTTTGTTTTCTCTCCAGCAAAGAAGTAACATCCCATGCCACCTGCAGGACATCTCGTGTGGTTTGGTCTGTAATAAACTGTTGTCCTGTGACTCTCACTACTGCAAAAGAATATGCCATCGTGGAGAGTGCCAAGCTGAAGGTGACTGTAAGCAGCCTTGCCCTCACCCCAGACCTGAGTGTGGGCACCCCTGTAATGCACCATGCCACCCTGGCACCCTCTGCCCACACACCACCTGCACTGCCAAGGTACACCCCTCTCTCCAGTTCAGCTCCTAATGTGCTTCTGTTTTTTACTGTGAATATGTGAGATTATTATTATTTTAATTATTATTTATTTATTTTTCCTGTATGCATAATGATTTAAAAAAAAATTTCCAGTATCCTAATGATCAGTGTAATTTCAGTAATCACACTGTTGTTACGTGAGTAAACATCTGCTTTGTCCTGTAGGTGGCAATGCAGTGCGATTGTGGGTGTAGGAAGGAGACCGTACCCTGTACAGAGGCAGCCAGCTCCTCCCAGAGGTCAGTGATTCAACGTACCCATACTAATATTCAAGAAGATTCCCTCCATACTTTAAAGATCCAGAAGAGATGTAGATCTTTACCTTCTGTGTAAACATCAGCACAGGGGTTAATGTGGCAGCACTGGCTGATGGAATGTGCAGCAAATACTTTCTCGTTTCTCTTTCATTACCTTGTGTGTAAACAAATGATCGTTTAATGGAAGTGCCACAAATATGGAGATATAAATACTTTTTATATCTCTCCATGTGTGCTTTATTCTGAATGCCAGCAGACCATAGAGTATTTTCTTTTCCTATTAGCATGCGTTCTCATTATTACTGTATAATGCATTATTTTGTAAAATACAGTTTTTATTAGTAGTAGTAGTAGTATTTTTGTACTTGTATTATTAGTACTATTGAGTCTATTAGTTTTCTTCTTCCGCTGTTGAGTCTCTGGCAACCCATAGTTCCCATGGGAAAGTTATGAAATTTGAAAGACAGATAGAGGACAGCTTCACCATGAACCATAACAAGTTTGGAGTCTCCAAGCCCTCTAGTGCCACCAACATTATGACTACATGATTATGCTGATAACATTTGAACTGTAAGGCCTAGCAAGCCATTTTTTAAATAATATAAAAAAATATATATTTTAACTTGTCTTAGACGGTTCGTCCGATTTTCACCAAAATTGGCTCAGATCTTGAGACAGCGTGGGCAAAACGTTTTTTTTTTTTCTTTGACAGACCGATCAATCCACTCTCACATGACGCACGGACGAATTTGATTAAGAGCAGGTCCAAATGGACGTGAGGTTATATCTCCCCAACGCATTAGCATTTTAAGACGAATCCTGGTACATCACAAGCATGACCTGTAGGTACAGTTTCGGCACAGCACGAGATCACGTTTGAATAGTTTGACCAAAAATCCTGAGATCTCTTTTTAATTTGGTGGAGCATACGAGTCGAACGATGGCCAGTTTTCCCACTGTCGGCCGTTTAGAATTTTACCGTAAAATGCTTTTTGGTATCCGCAAACTTTCAGGACCGCTTATAATGCAATATAAAAAATGCGAATAACTTTTGATTGTGTTTGCCTATCGTCATGGTACTGGTTTTGATTGATCCCTTGGGTCATGCTGAGAACAATGATACCATTTATGCCATGGTCGGCCGAACTACTTTTTCGAACTCTTCCTAGACCGTTTGTCCGATTTTCACCGAAATTGAACCAGAGCAGCTTCAGGCCATGCCATAAAACTTGAATTCCATCAATTTGATTGGTCAAACCGTTCTCGAATAACACGCAAACGAATTCGACTGCAAGCACACAAAACTGGATGTGAGGCTATATCTCTAACACGTTAGCATATTCAGACCAAATTTAGAATACGTCATAGCCATCATGACTTGAGGGTGTCCACACATATCTCAGCATATTTTTGATTATAGCTTCTTGTCATGAAATTATGACTATGCTAAGGTCATGCTTGCTTTTCTCCTTGCTTTGACTCTGTCAGGCTTGGCCCCGTAATTGCTGCTTGCAGCTATATTTATTGTTATTGTTGTAAAATGCAGTATTCATGGTAAATTATTCTCTCTCGCTCTCTTGCTCACTCTCGCTCTCTTGCTCACTCTCGCTCTCTTGCTCACTCTCGCTCTCTTGCTCACTCTCGCTCTCTTGCTCACTCTCGCTCTCTTGCTCGCTCTCTTGCTCTCTCGCTCGCGCTCTCTCGCTCGCGCTCTCTCGCTCGCGCTCTCTTGCTCGCGCTCTCTCGCTCTCTCTCTCGCGCTCTCTCGCTCTCTCTCTCGCTCTCTCTCTCGTTCTCTCTCTCGCTCTCTCTCTCGCTCTCTCTCTCGTTCTCTCTCTCGCTCTCTCGCTCTCTCGCTCGCGCTCTTGCTCTCTTGCTCTCTCGCACTCTCGCTCGCGCTCTTGCTCTCTCGCTCTCGCTCTCTCTCTCGCTCTCTCTCACTCTCGCTCTCTCACTCTCGCTCTCTCTCGCTCGCTCTCTCTCTCTCTCTCACGCTCACTCCCTCTCTCTCTCCCTGCAACTAAAACAGTATATGAATCATGTTTAATAGTTTCCTAAACTTTTGATAAAAGTCAAATTGTCACCATGTTTTCATCAATGGAACTGAATCCTGATGGGCCACTGAGCATATTAATAAGGTCTCCTAGCATTATAAAGAATATAGCGATCTGAAAGTTTCTCTCCGTGATGCAATCTCTGCCACATCGTGCTTTTTAAATATCCATACATATTGCGAGTGAACTGAAGCACACTGCCCGGGAGATTTATTTAAATAAGCTACTTCACGCCGGCTCCAAAAGCAAAAAGCAAAAAAAAAAAAAACCAATTTCACACTTACTTGCTTATTTACATCGTGTGTGTCTGAGTGTGGCCTTAAATGTAGAGCATCAAATGTAGGTTCTGCAAGAATGAAATTAAAATTGCAGCTCGGACTACACAGTATACCTTTTGTGTTTTTCGGCATACCAAACTGATTCACGTAAAAGTCTGCATTTTTGCAGTACCTTTACAATCATCCATCCATCCTCTACCGCTTACTCCTTTATCAGGGTCACGGGGAACCTGGAGTCTATCCCAGGAGGCATCGGGCACAAGGCGGGGTACACCCTGGACAGAGTGCCAGTCCATCACATACACACTCACACACACATTCATACACTACGGACACTTTAGACACGCCCATCAGACTAACATGCATGTGTTTGGACTGGGGGAGGAAACCGGAGTACCCGGAGGAAACCCCCGACACACGGGGAGAACATGCAAACTTCGCACACACATGGCGGGGCTCGAGCCCCGGACCCTGGAGGTGTGATGCGAACTTGCTAACCACTAAGCCACCGTGCGCCCCCTTTCCAATGATGTTTTGTATTATTAAAAATTGCTCATTGGACGAGTATGAAGGAATGTGTGATGTATGTTTAGACTGAATAGGTTCATAACATGATGTGGCGGCACATCGATATATCAAACCAGAGCAAAATGAACCTGGTTCTCATCACAGAAACTTGCTTCCTGCTGGGTAATACCTGTCGTTTGGTATAGGCATTGAACAAAACAGAATGCATTTCAGTTATCTTTAAAACAAAAAACTCTAGCTATCCACAGCCGCTTGAATGCTCACTAAGGAAGAAACTGTACTGTCTTTTTTCTTTTTCTGCCTGCCTGACTGTAACCAGCGACTCTCACGTCCAGTCAGTGATGCAACCACAGCCCTAGTGATGAAACATTTCATGTTCTCTTTCTGTTTGGAGAGCAGATATGCAGCCATTGCTATGGCAAGTAAGTTGTCAGATTTGCAGTTAGGAGAGTCGGTCAACATCGCTCAGCTCACTAAGAAGGACCAGAAACAGGCCAGGTAATATTTGATAAGATGTTTTTTTTTTTTAAACTCCTGACCTCTTTCAACAGCATTCAGTCAAAATAGTCAACTGATTTCTGATTCATTGTGAGTCTGTGTTTTAAAGGCTGGAATGTGATCAAGAGTGTGCTACACTGGAGAGAAACCGGTGAGCTTTTATTTGTTTGTAACAGGAATATTTTTCTTCTACTAATGTCTATTAATCCATCTAAACCGTATGGTACTGCAGCGGTTGTGTGCCATCATCCGGCCATATTTTCACTGTAGAATCATGACGTCTGTCTGGTTTTTTTTTTCTAACAGGCGACTTGCCGAGGCACTGCAGGTTGATCCGACATGCGATCCATTCAACACCAAATCCTCCACGTGTAAATACAGCGACTCTCTCAAAGAGGATGCCAGGTTTGGTTGATATTACATGTTGAACCAGAAACTGGACTCGATTCTGTTTACATCCAGAAGTCTACATTGGTAACCAGTTGATGTTTGGAAGAAGAAAAAAGTGGACTATAAATATATATTTACAATTAGTTCTAAATATACAGTCAATATTCTAGGGATAATTATATATGTATTTGATTATATTATATTATATTAGAGGTTTTATTCTTCTCAGACCCTCTGCACACGTGTGTGTGTGTGTGGGGGGGGGGGGGTTCTGCATACATACATACTCTGCATACAAGCGCTGGTTATCATGTTATGATCGTGAAATGGTTGCTCTTCTAATGCAGAAAGGACTTCAAGTTTGTCAGTGAGGTGGAGGAGGAAATCAAGAATCTGGTTGAACTAGCAAACAAGGTAACGATGCTTCCCGTCGAGGCTTGCCGGAAAATCTTCAACAAGCTTTTATTATTTCAGGTGTTTCCGTTGGTTGGTTTCTTGCACATGTTGCGCGTGTCCTTCCAGGGTAAACAGCCGAAAAGGAGCCACTGTTTCCCACCCATGAAGCGCGACCAGCGGAGAATTGTTCACGAGCTGGCAGAGGTGTACGGCTTGGAGAGCGTCAGTTATGATAGCGAACCCAAACGCAACGTTGTCATCACCGCCGTCAGGTTTGTGAAGATGATATTGCGGATTTTGAAAACACAATCTCTTTTTAGGGCAGATTGCATACGTGGGTCTCTCCCCCCCCTCCCCCCTTTTTAGTAACATGAACAGCTCAGAAATCTGAATAGTTATTTTCCAATGCTGAAGTGACGAAAGCTCTAATCTTATGTGGTTCTCTCGGGGTTCGAGAGCTCTTGATTTATTGAGTGTGTAACTGGATACACTCCAGTCACGATTCGATCGGCGATACGCATTCACGAGTCATGACTCACTTTGATTCTCTGACTGTTTTTGAACATACTTTGAATGAAGCAACATTATAATGTGGTTAGGTTCACGGTTACACATCATTATAGGTTACACGGTTACACAACCACATTGTAATGTGGACATTGTGAGCTGGCGCTATCTACATTATTTTAATTCGGAGATGATTAGATTAAGACCTGGTATTTCATAGAGTCCAATTGTGTTCGATGTTATAATTAATAGAATGCTCATGTAATCGCAAATGCACGTCGTCATGATGTTGCATCACCGAAGAAGCTGAACAAAACCACTGGTTTTTCAATCAGTTATTCAACAGAAATATATATCAATGCTATATTCATCTGTGTGGTGGGGAAAAAAGTAAGTACACCCTTGGCATCAGAAGCTACTATTGCCCCCTTTAACAGAAAAAACTTCCTGTAGGCATTTTTGCATAATTGTCCACCAGGCTTGCTGGAATTGTAGATTCAGACATGCATGAAACTGTTTTTAAGGTTCTAAAGGTTGTTGTTTGTGTGCAGGGGGAAATCTGCATGCCCTACCTACACTCTGACTGCACTGATCGAGAGAGAGTCTGCTGCCCGGGCCCCACCACCCATTGCCCATTTGAAACAATACAGCAGCAAGTATGTGCTTGCACACGTACAAATGCACACGGCTGTGTGCTGAGCTTCACATCCCAATCACGTTATTGATGTCCGGTGTATGAAAAATTTGCATTTGAACATGAGTTTGGTTCACGTGATTGGTTAATGTCCCACGTATAAAAAGAGTATGCACACGTATGCAACCGAGATATTACGTTTATTCATTTTCTCCTTTTAAAATGTTTATCGATTTCATTTTGATGGTTGATGACATTTAAAGGTGGGGGGGAAATATCTGACATGATGCGTCTTGGTTTAAATTCTTTCCATCACAAAAACCTACAATTTAAAACAAAAAAAAACAATGACTATAATAGAATCTAAGGGCTATAATTTACTGTTTTTTTTTTTTTTTTTTTTTTTTAATGGGCATGTTTTTTTTAAGTACTGGGTTTTGTTTTGTTTTTTTTTCCCCCAGGGTTGATGGTAGCAACACTTTGCTGAAGAATGCTAAAGAAGAGTCTATCGATTACTTTGACATTCAGGATTGATTAAAACTGTGATGTATCTGCAGTAATGGCCGCTGTTCACATCACTGTAATCACATCGAATAAAACTGGGCACTTGTGTACGCTGCTTCTTCTTAATATAGCGTCTTCTGAGGTATTTTTATAGACGCTCATCTGCTTGGCTGAGCAACTACTGAGCAACTAAGTTTGTTTTACACGTTTATTTTGTTGTCGTTCCAACGATGGACGCTGTGTGTTGCACGAGTGACTCATGTCAGAGAAAGCCAGGCCAGCTCATGCGTCTCCCAGCCCTGTAGCTGAAGCACCAGCTTTCAGGCAAATTTCAACACCAAGCTAACACACACAGATAATATGCACGAGACCGAATTGGAACAGTGCACTACATTAAGTAAGGACTATACCATAATGACGCACGCAGTTATCAGAAAATAATCAACAGCATGATGGTGTGATGCAAGAACAGGAATTGATCAGCGAGTGCTTTAAAAATAAATGTATTTAAGAGCATAATTTTTGTATTTATAGTTGCATTTAATGTTGTGGAATGGCTGCAAATGAGTTCCTGTTATCACTTGCATCATAGCAGTCATTCCCTCACCAGCCTCTCTATCGTCATCTTGAGCCCAAAAAAAAAAAAAAAGCACTCAGCAGGTCGTTATGAGAAAACTCCGTCCTGAAAACTCTCGCACGGTGGAAAACTGCTTCAAAGCATTGACACCTGAGACCCCTTCCCTTAATGTTAAATAAACTTCTCCTTACAGAAAGCTGCACCAGATCATTGATTGATTATACATTTACTTTGTTTTTGGGCGGCTGTGGCTCAGTTGGTAGAGCGGGTTGTCCACTAATCCACTAATCGTAGGGTTGGTGGTTCGAATCCCGGCCCGGGTGATCCCATGCCGAAGTGTCCTTGGGCAAGACACTGAACCCTAAGTTGCCTCCGATGGCAAGTTAGCGCCTTGCATGGCAGCTCTGCTACCATTGGTGTGTGAGTGTGTGTGTGAATGGGTGAATGAGACACAGTGTAAAGCGCTTTGGATCCAAGTGCTTTGGATAAAAAAGGGCTATATAAGTGCGCCATTTACCATTTTTATTATCGGATTGAAACTAGTCTTGGATTTTGGGGCGTGTCCACCATACAAATCCCTGTGAGTGAGCTGTAACTACAGAGATAATAAATCATGTGCATGACCTATAAATCTGGGATCTCCTTTATGGCTGTAACTACAGTCAGAGCTGCTGTTATTCGAATGTATCATCTGACCAATCAGGGTCAAGAATTCCACCGGAATGTTGTATAAGGACTTGGGTTATTTAGTGGACTCGTGGTCCTTATTTGTTCTGGGTTGTTTTGTTTGTATGTGTGTAACTACAAGATCTAGAATACAATCTGTAACAGGACAGTATTTTTGTTTTGATGGGTAAGACATGTCTGTATTCTTGAATTACTGCTAGTCATTTTAGTGGTTTAATTTTTAATTCACTCTGTTTACTATTTTATTTATATATATATATATATATGAGTTTACATGCTAGCACTGCTAAACATAATCATATTTAGATACGGCAAAGATTTCACCATTCAAGAAATAATTCAGTATGCTGAGGTAAATGACTTTTAATTTATAATACAGACTCAAAAACAGTGTACATTTACAGTGTGCGCTTCCCGTGTCTGGGCCAAGTAATCATTCACAGGTACAAGAACCGTTTTTTTAAGTCCCCTGGAGAAGATTTCTAGCATCTTGGCACAACTGAGCTGAATGAGGACCTCGCTTGTGCATTATTAATAATCACTGTATGGTTTCCACTCCTGAAAATGGAGCCCATCTGTTTCCAGCATACGTATGACTGTCATTAGAAGATGTGATTAGTGCTGAGGTTCCCACAGAGTCTTCCTGGTAGAAACAAATGCCTGCCCATGCTTAAAGGTGATCCCGCTTCTTCCATACACCGCAAGCTGCAATGCACTGAGTGTTCTGACCCTTTTCTACCATAGCCTGCATTAACCTTTTCAGAAATTTGTGGTACAGAAGCTCTTCTGTGGGATCGGACCAGACGGGCTAGCCTTCGCGTCCAAGCACACTGATGTCAAATTGCTGCTGATAACGTCTTGGTGCCAGATACCAGAGCACACCTTCAGAGGTCTTGTAGAGTCCGTGCCTTGACAGGTCAGAGCTGTTTTGGTGGCACAAGGGAAACCTATACAATATTAGGCAGGTGATTTTTAATGTCATGGCTGATTGATGTAAATCATTACAGTTGTAGAAGAGTAAAGGTAGGACTTTGTTTTGTGACGTGCTGTTTTGGGGAATTTTGGTATCGCTGAAGGACCCTCCACGGCTCCTTCCACGGGTATCGCTGAAGGACCCTCCACAACTCCTTCCACGGGTATCGCTGAAGGACCCTCCACGGCTCCTTCCACGGGTATCGCTGAAGAACCCTCCACGGCTACAGAATGTGAGTCACAAGTACAGAAACTCCAAGCAGAAGGAGAGCATCAGGAGCAGTCCCACAGGTCCAGACGGTGAACGGATTTAAAGCATTATACTGTAAGTATGTCAGGACCTCACAAGGGATCAGTGCACATACAGCTTGACGTGCATGAGGAAATGTTTTCCCCAAGGAAATGTAATCATTTTCACCAGATCTCAAAATCTTTCCAAAAACAAGGGCATAATTAATTTCTATATTTCTAAAAAAGTCAAAGAGATAAGGAGACAATGGAAGCCAGGGGACTTCTTATCTTCTCCAAAAACAGCTGGGGTGGCTGCTAAATAGATGCCACCCAAATAGAAGCAACAATTCATAGTTGTTGGAAGACCAAGCTCAATTAAATAAGTCAATGGGATCTAGTGAGGCTCCTTACTGTGCTTCTTACTAGAACTTTACAGATGATGCTGAAGATCCCTGGAACAGCTTACAGGAAGGCTTACAGTCTGGAGTGGCTAAAGCCTTCAACTAGAACTAGTAATAGAAATCGTATTAAAGCACTTGAGTATGTTTGTACAGTTGTAAAATGAGTGTTCAGTGCGTACCTTCATCAGGCCAGAGCCATACTAGGGCGGCTGTGTCTCAGTCGGTAGAGCAGGTTGTCCACTAATCCACTAATCGTAGGGTTGGTGGTTGGAATCCCGGCCCGGG
>JAFFST010046715.1:72875-102166 GCA_022414735.1 Noturus placidus
CGCTTTACACTGTGTCTCATTCACCCATTCACACACACTCACACACCAATGGTAGCAGAGCTGCCATGCAAGGCGCTAACTTGCCATCGGAGGCAACTTAGGGTTCAGTGTCTTGCCCAAGGACACTTCGGCATGGGACCACCCGGGCCGGGATTCGAACCGCCAACCGCACGGTTAGTGGATTAGTGGACAACCCGCTCTACCGACTGAGCCACAGCCGCCCCAGATCTAGATCTTCTGCCGTCCATGTTAATATCCTGTCCTTCCCAAATATTGTTTCCATCCCTCCGATATCAGTCTCCCGTGGCTAGTTTACAGTGTGTTGTGGACCAGTCTCAGTGTCTTCTCTTGTGATTCATGTTCATTTCCCAGCTAGCGTAGTCACTGTAGGGTGTAGGGTTAATATTGAGACTACAGTGGCTGTTATTTGATTACTTTTCAGCTGACTCATTCTGTCTGTCTTAGCTTTTCTCCCTCTTCTTCCCTACTTATACTCCCTCCGTCCCATTGATCCACTCACACTCACTTGGTCTTTTGACCAAGACACATTGGACACGTTCGGCGGATAAACTAACTAATATTACATAACTATTAAGAATCGATCGTAAGAGCAGAATGATGGTAGAAATGAGACAAAACTGTCAGAAATATCGACCTTTCTTTCAGCCGTGATCACAAAGAAACGACCCCTTGCCCTCTAACAGAACTTCCACCGAGACGTTATCATAACTTCTAAAGCGCTGAGTGGGCAGTTCCAGTGGAATCTTCTCCGAAAATATGAAGAATGTTACTCATTTGTATAAGTATTAATAACCAGGCTGGAATGCAACATAACAGTGTGCAAAATAAGCTTTATTTTCGGCTACAGTGGAAGAAAATCATTGAACTAAAAACATCAAAGGAATTTCATTTCCTCTGAGATGTTCCCATAGCAACGATTGTTTAATTGGGAACCATACTGCACTAATATGTGGAATAGATATGTGATTTTTATTTTGGAGGACTAAAATGTTAGCCAAATAAAATGATGGTGTATATGATCAAAAAGCCTTGGTTATAAACAGGATAAGGTCCACCCACCAGGAGGATAAGGTCTGGATAAGGTCCACCCACCAGGAGGATAAGGTCTGGATAAGGTCCACCCACCAGGAGGATAAGGTCAGGATAAGGTCCACCCACCAGGAGGATGAGGTCAGGATAAGGTCCACCCACCAGGAGGATGAGGTCAGGATAAGGTCCACCCACCAGGAGGATAAGGTCTACCCACCAGGAGGATTTCATTATATCTCATACTGTATATGTGATTGTGTGTTTATTATACAAAGCTCATAGTCCTGGAACACATGCATATCCTGGATTTGCCTCCTGGTCACTAATCCGGATGGTGTGTGCTTGAGTAGTGGGTGTATGAGCCATGGTATTCCACTATTTACTATGTATTAATATTCTGTCACATTGTCATAATATGAATGGGTTGCCAGAATATGCATCCAAGTCAAAGTGTCATCGTTACATATGTTTCAGCTAGAAAATCATGCGCTGTTGTTGTGTTTTTGTTTGTCCTTGTTATTAAGGTTTGTCCATCGGGCTGTGTGGTCTTACTTGTACTCGTGGCTCAGTAATGCACAGAACTCTATACACGCTTTCTCACGTAGACGTAACAAGTCCGTACTGTCTAATGAAGTACCGTTCAAATTCCGTCGACCCGTAGGAAGCCGGCGGGATTTCCTGGAGCCAGTGAGGTGCCTGGGAGGCCGATGGACATGAGAGAGGCCCAATCAGATCCCTCACTCGGATCAAAGTAGGAGTTGATTCTGCTGCATGATAGATTCTCGTGCGTTTTATTGACCCCACCCCCTACCCATGTCTCAAGCCTTCCCCACTGGTCTCTAAAACACCCCCAATCCACCTCCACTGCCCCCTCACCACCCAACCCAAGGTTTGTCTTGTACCAAATTCCTTAACGAGCATTTTGACCTCACCCCTGAAGAATGGCCTTAGAGTGAAATGACTTAAAGCAGACTATTAAAAAACAAAACCTTTCTTTTTTTTTTAATGGAAGATGCTATAACAAGTTATTTTTTTTTACTGTTTCAGAGTGTTTATGCATGGGTGTGCATGATGTGCTGCATGGCATGCTGGGAAATGTAGTTTCTGACCAAACTATAACACAGAGCCGTGACTTAACTTGACCTATCTCTCATAGCGAGCATTTGACACAGTGTTCACAGCTATCTCAATTTAAATGACTTTAAATAAGCAAACACCTTGGGGAAAGGCTGTGGGTTCTCAGTGCCTCTCTGATATGGACTTTGTGGTAGAAGATCTGCTCTACAGTGTTTTTGAAGGACAAGGGCTCTTCTGAATGAAGTGTCCACTTAAAGCATTTTTGGTGATTTTGTCTCACAATGCACAGAATGGTCTTGTTCGTGTGTGTGTGTGTGTGTGTGTGTCGCCTCTGTCTGCTGTAGTTTGGAATGTCTTTTGAACTTAGACATACAGCGAGGAGAAGTGTGTTTCATATTTTGGAGTGCTACAATGAGTTTTAACAGCGAAGTAGGGGCGTACGGATGGAATGACATGTGTGTGATGGCCCTCATGTCGACCGCAGAATTCAATACACCAGTGAACGCACTTCTCATTTCACTCAAGGTCCTGCATGAGAAGTGTTTGCCAGGTTCCACGTTGTCGCTTTGCCAGCCGTCTCTGCACCCATGTTGGCGGACACCATCTGGGCTGGAATCACTAGCACACACACACACACAAAGAGAGAGAGAGAGCACCAGCATTCTTGCATCCTGGGCCAGCCCCAGAATTTTAGCAGATGTCCCCAGTGCTACACTATCGGTCTCCATAGTAACATCTCATCCCCCCCCCCTCCTCGTTGTGTCCTTCTCTCTTTCTCTCCTTTCTCCCTCTTTTCTGCAGCACCAAGAGGAGGAAAATGGCTGATAAGATTCTTCCACAAAGGGTGAGTTGTCTGATCTTGACATTATCTCTACCGGGTGTGTGTGAGCATGTGATTGTGTGAGGTAGTGCTCGGCTGCGCTGCGCAGCGCCGCTGAGACACCGTGTTCGCATGGGATTTTGTGATGTTCCTGATGAGACATGTCATGTTACGTTATACCTGCTATTCATTGGCGAGAAAGACACAGAAAAAGGGTTAGGGGCAGCCAAGCCAGCGTACATGTAGCTGGACATGTTCCGAACTTAAAATTAAGGACGGCGCGTTCTCCAAAATGACATTTATATTCAGGGCAGAGAGTCAGGAGTCCACAGGTGTACGTACCGAGAGCGCTGTAACCCAAATAATGAGACGGAGACTCAAACTCCCAGCGCGGGATGCAGGTGTGTGTTCACCAGTGGTAGCGCTCGGTTTTCACATTACACACACCGACACTCTCCGTTTTAATCTTTAATCTTCTATTAGTTTAACCAACCATGTGACATGAGTGATAACAAATGTGTGTGTGTGTGTGTGTGTGTGTGTGTGTGTGTTTTAAAGATAGACCACAGGGGTTATGGCTTTGTGTCTTGCTCATTGCTGTGAGTGGGAGTTTTTATCAGACCTGTGTAGATAGATTGGGCAGAAACAAAGACGCCAGTCGCATTACTCATAGTCCGAGTACTCACTTCTCTTCTTTCTTCCTGTCTCAGGAGAGAGAGAGAGAGAGAGAGAGAGAGTGTGGTGCAGTGTCTGAATCCATGGGTCTTTGCCCAGTATGGAGTGAAGCTTTTGGCACACACATCCTTTGACCATCTGTGTGTGTGCATGATAATGTGGCACTGGAGGGTTTGCTGTGGATTCTTGGCAGATAGCAAACACTTAACAGCATACCGTTAAACACTACTGCGGCGCTTATTTGAATCACAGAGCGAATGGAAGACACGCCGATGGATCAGAACGTATTTGAAAACGCATAGAGATTGACCATGAGACTAAGACTCATATTAGACTCATTTTAACTCATATTAGACGTCTATACCTAGTCATGAGCTCGTCGGTACCGTGTCCCAGTTCTGCTTCTGCTCTTATTGCTCTGTATCGGGTCAGTAGTGAACACAGTATGGTTTCATTGACAATGCAAAGTGGTTTTGTTTTGGTTTTTTAATTTCATAAAGACATTTCTCCTCCCTCTCAGATCCGTGAACTAGTCCCAGAGTCCCAGGCTTATATGGACCTGCTGGCCTTTGAGCGCAAACTGGATCAAACTATAATGCGTAAGCGGGTGGACATCCAGGAAGCACTGAAACGACCCATGAAGGTTAGTCAGTCTAAGTACACATAGACATAGGCTTCGGATATCTTTTTATATTCTTTAAAAAAGTATGTTTTCTTATTGCGCTATAGATATTCCGATATAGCAAAAACACAAGCATTATTCCCAAGACTTTCAGATTCTGGCTGTTGTGCTTTAAGTAAGAGCAGACCTCTTCTCTAACATCTTCTCAGAAAGACTCGTACGTTTGTGTCCGTACAATGCAGTATGGAATTTTGGCACAGTGCCTCTTTCTAATTTTATTTCTTGTTCACAGCAAAAGCGCAAACTGCGACTCTACATCTCCAACACCTTCAACCCAGCCAAGCCTGACGCAGAAGACTCAGACGGCAGCATTGCATCCTGGGAGCTACGGGTGGAGGGAAAGTTACTTGACGACGTGAGTCGGTGGATTCGTGAAGCACGTATACATTCACATGTTCTCACGTCAGCTCTACATTAGCAGCTATGGTAGAGATGTGCCCATAGAGATTCTCATTCTGGTCCTCAGCGGCCTCACAGTTTTGTCTTCAAACACCGAAGCGGTAGAATGCTGATCAGCTGTGTCACGTCTGGTCGGAAGTGAAACATTCGCCGGTGGTTCATGAGAACTGTATGGATGGGCTCTGCTTTCTAAAGCTTATAGATAGGAACAGATTTCTAGCTTGGTCTCCAAGTAACTTGACATTGTAGATTTACACCGGTTACCTCCATGCTTCAGACCTCAGACTGACGGTGCCAGGTCTCTCTAAGTGTTCCAGGTTGACCACGAGACATAAATATAGCACGTTTTACAGAACGCTCATTAATGCATTAACAGTAAAGTGATTCAGAGTAATACCATCAGCACCATTAAGTCCAGCTGTTGAACGCTCCATTTACTGTATATGCAGGTACTGGAAAGAGGGTGTGGTGCTTTCCAGCAGATGGCCTGTATTTTCTCAGCTGTTCGAAGTCCTTCATTACAGCACACATGAGATATAATTCAAACGCAAGATGGATAACGCTGCACACACTTGATGCTGCCATTAATGCCATTAATTGGGGCGGCTGTGGCTCAGTCGGTAGAGCGGGTTGTCCACTAATCCACTAATCGTAGGGTTGGCGGTTCGAATCCCGGCCCGGGTGATCCCATGCCGAAGTGTCCTTGGGCAAGACACTGAACCCTAAGTTGCCCCCGATGGCAAGCTAGCACCTTGCATGCAGCTCTGCTACCATTGGTGTGTGAGTGTGTCTCATTAGTAAGTCGCTTGTAAATGTAAAAATGATCTTTCTGTAAAGCTGCTTTGAGACAATGTACCATTGTAAAAAGCACTATACAAATTGATAAATTATTATTATTATTATTATTATTATTATTATTAATGCGACATTTTTCCAGAATTGAGTAGAAGCAGGTAATCGTGGAAAGAACAATGCCAGGGACCTACAGGCCACTTATGATGCACATAATGAAAACTCATTGATTTAGGATTTAATTATTGATTAGGGGATGTGCCTGATGTTGATCCGTACAGATTCTGCATCAAAGCCAGGATGTAAATCTGGGCAATCTCATCCGCTACACTTTGTTTGTTGATAATCTGCCTCTTTACATGATACTGTTAAAGACTGTTGCAATGGGACACCATGAGCTTTGATGGCTGACCTAAGGGTGCATGTACAAGCAGTCTGAAGAACCTGGTAGATTGAACAAATCCCGTATATGGAAAGAATGTAGCTCTGTTTCATTATAGAGTACATATCAATTGTGGATGGGGAGGGGGGGCAGAGTAGCATATTTGCCTCACACCTCCAGGGTTTGGGGTCTGAATACCGCCCCTGCCCTGTATATGTGGAGTTTGCTTGTTCTCTCCCTGCTTTGGGGGTTTCCTCCAGGTACTCTGGTTTCCGCCCCGAGTCCAAAGATATAGGGTATAATCCATCCATCCATGCATCTTCAACCGCTTACTCCTTTTCAGGGTCACGGGGGGACCTGGAGCCTATCCCAGGAGGCATTGGGCACAAGGCGGGGTACACCCTGGACAGGGGGCCAGTCCATCGCAGGTCACAATCACATACACACTCACACACACTACGGACACTTTAGACACGCCCATCAGCCTACCATGCATGTGTTTGGACTGGGGGAGGAAACCGGAGTACCCGGAGGAAACCCCCGACACACGGGGAGAACATGCAAACTCCGCACACACATGGCCCTGGCGGGACTCGAACCCCGGTCCCTGGAGGTGTGAGGCAATCACTAAGCCACCGTGCGCCTATAGGGTATAAGTTGGTTGGCATTTCCAATAGTATGTGCAATTAGTAGTAATCAATTAGTATGTGCCCTGCAATGGGTTGGTACTCTGTCCAGGATGTCCCACGCCTTGTACCAAGTTCCTTGGAATAGGCTCCAGGAACCCCATGAACCTGTGTCGGATAAACGGAACAGGAAATGCCAAATAATGTCATGTGTTATGAACCTGTTTTCGATGTAGAAGGGAGCGCACTATAAGCCTTCGACTCAGCGAGCAGCCTTGAGAAGAAGACCTAGAGTGTAGAAGGCTAGATTTCGCCATACCATTTATGAGAAACCGGAGTACAATATCTTAGTCACATGAATAACCTCATTGCTTTTATGGCGAATCGCCAAAATGTCAATTCTGTAGAATCAAGATTATTGGAACTTTAGTATCCGGTCAAAAGACTATTGTGGTGATAACTGGTACATTTGAGCAAGTCTTTGTTTTCTAGTTGGAAAATGAACCATGTATTGGGTTCTCCCAGGAGGTTTTGGGAGGAATTAGGACTCCACAATTCGTAAAGATCCTAGCTCTATAAGACACAGTATGCAACATCCATCCATCCATCCATCTTCAACCGCTTACTCCTTTTCAGGGTCACGGGGAACCTGGAGTCTATCCCAGGAGCCATCGGGCACAAGGCGGGGTTACACCCTGGACAGAGTGCCAGTCCATCACAGGGCACAATCACATACACACACACACACACATTCATACACTACAGACACTTTAGACACGCCAATCAGCCTAACATGCATGTGTTTGGACTGGGGGAGGAAACCGGAGTACCCGGAGGAAACCCCCGACACACGGGGAGAACATACAAACTCCACACACACACATGGCCCTGGCGGGACTCGAACCCTGGACCCTGGAGGTGTGAGGCGGACGCGCTAACCACTAAGCCACAGTCTTTTCTGAGCTCATTTATACCAATTGCTACGTAGCTTACATTAACTCCAGGTTTATTGTTCTTTTGTGTAGTATTTCCCGTGCTGTTCAGACTAGCATGCTAGTCCATATGCCAATGTCAACATGAGCACTGGAGGAACTGAAAGAGCCGAGAGCTGCAGCTCGTGTGCTTTTTGTCCGAGTGACCTCATAGCCTTTAAATGGCAGCTATGTGTGTTTTAGCATGGCGAGGTTAAAATTATTTGGGTCGGCTCCAAGTTTCCGCCACTGCAATATGCTCCACTTAGCAATGAGGTCATTAAACTTCTCCTGTGCAAACATGAACAGTCGGATCCATCTGACTTTCTTTGTTTTATGTTTTTTTTTTTTTAAAACAACTCTTTTGGATATGTTTTATGTCTCCATGTCGTACACCGAAGACGGAATAGTGCATGATATTGTTTTACTGTAGAAAGGACAACACAACCATACTCTGAAAATTCATTCTGCCCCTTCAGCTATAAACAACTACATTGTTTAGTCTCAGAAAACGGCTTCAATTTTGTCCAGTGATTCGCTCCAGCGGTTGCTTGTTTTTCTTGGACACTGAGGTGGGTGATGGGTTTACCAAAAAGGAGTAGCCAAAAGCCTGAATGTCTAGCCAAGTGTTTAAGCAAAATTGTGCTCTGTAACCACACGAATGGAAACAGTAGTCAACGATGACCGTTTTCTACAGTAGCACTGCTCTTTGGTTTGAATCGCCTGATATAATTGTTGAACCACTCTGAAGTTTCATACTGGAAAAGATTGAATATTAGACATGCAAGCACACTGCGCATTCAAACACACATTTTCTTGGTTCTTTCCAGCCAGGAAAAGTGAAAAGGAAGTTTTCATCCTTCTTTAAGAGCCTGGTGATTGAGCTGGACAAAGATCTGTATGGACCAGACAACCATCTAGTGGAGGTGAGCTTTCAGTCTACTCTAATCTCAAAGGATCCTGATTTTTCTCTGGAAGTGAATATTAGTGTTTCATACTTATGTTAGAGCTAGTAAGTACATGGTTAGTCAATACAGTTGCCTTCAACTTCAGAAGCTTCAACTGCACGGACACATTTAATTCCAGATGTGCAGCTCACCACAGACAGCTTTTAGTCCTGAATCTCACCTCTGTCTTGTAGTTGTGGAAACACTTGAGAATTGTTACAGGCATGGCGATTTGGAACAAGGTCGAGTTTGTATGATAATACGACTAAACCTTGGTAATGTTTGCTGGCCCCCTGGTGTCCAAATCGGACTCTTTGTCATGTTTGGCTAGCTGTGTAAGTTTATCATCATGAATTGTGAATACACGTGAAAATCTAAAGAGGTTTGGAGCACGGGATTTGTTTAACATATACAACTCATCATTCTCAGTGTATGAAATCTAATTGGCGGCTGTGTCTCAGTCGGTAGAGCGGGTTGTCCACTAATCCACTAATCGTAGGGTTGGTGGTTGGAATCCCGGCCCGGGTGATCCCATGCCGAAGTGTCCTTGGGCAAGACACTGAACCCTAAGTTGCCCCCGATGGCAAGCTAGCACCTTGCATGCAGCTCTGCTACCATTGGTGTGTGAGTGTGTCTCATTTGTAAGTCGCTTTGGATAAAAGCGTCCGCTAAATGAATAAATGTAAATGTAAATGTAATTGGATTGTCCCCATTACAACAGTCGAAAGCTAACCTAATACCTCAGACTGGGGATTGCTAGCAGGCTAGCATTGATGGCAGCCCCACGTTTGGTTGTGAAGCCTATACACGTGCAGAAGTTTCCATTTAGCTTGCCTTAACTATCTTCATTGTGTCGTGTTTTACCTCACAATAAAAATGTGCTCATGTACACGACATGGTAATAGTACCACTTCTGGATGTCGTCTAGCCCAAGACTGAACCTCAGCTCATGCTAGCAAAATGCACTATATGACCGAACGTTAATGACGCACCTCCCCCTTTGCTGTTTGAATAACCTCCACTCGTTATGAGATTTTGAAGTATGGTTATGGGGATATGTGGTCAATAAGCCATTAGAGAAGTCAGGCATTGATGTTTGGCTGAGAAGGCCTGGCGGTTCCAATTCAGCTCATTGGTAGGTGTTCAATGGGGTTGAGGTCAAGGCTTGGTGCAGGCCACTCGAGTTCTACCATTCCAGCTTTGGTAAACCATGTCTAATGGGGCTCTAGGTTTGTGGCCTCTTAGTTCCAGTGAAGGGAAATTGTAATGCTAAAGCATACACAGACATTCTATACAATTGTCTGCTTTCGGCTTTGTGGTAGTTTGAGGAAGGACTACATATGTAGGTGTCCACATACATGTAGTGTAGGTGGTGTAGCACACTTATTTTTCGGCAAAATAGGATCAGATTGAGCCCCACCTTGTGCTCGATGCCTCCTGGGATAGGCTCCAGGTTCCCCGTGACCCTGAAAAGGAGTAAGCGGTTGAAGATGGATGGATGGATGGATGGAGGGCGCACGGTGGCTTAGTGGTTAGCTTGTTCGCCTCACACGTCCGGGGTTCGAGTCCCGCCGTGGCCATGTGTGTGCGGAGTCTGCATGTTCTCCCCGTGTGTCGGGGGTTTCCTCCGGGTACTCCGGTTTCCTCCCCCAGTCCAAACACATGCATGTTAGACTGATTGGCGTGTCTAAAGTGTCCGTAGTGTATGAATGTGTGTGTGTGATTGTGCCCTGTGATGGACTGGCACCCTGTCCAGGGTGTCCCCGATGCCTCCTGGGATAGACTCCAGGTTCCCCGTGACCCTGATAAAGGAGTAAGCTAATATGTTTTTCAGGCGTGTCGATACTTTTGGGAACATGCCGTAAATTTAAGTCAATGGAACGAAATGGAAAACGGTCGTGCTTCTAGCTGAATTACACAGACATCTAGTCCACAACGACATCATATCAAGTGTTGCTGGCTTAAAGTGATTCTTATTACATTTGTAGTGTGTTTATAGCAGGCTACAGATTGTAGTTAGTAAGGTGCATGTGGTGCATGCTTAGTGAGTGTAGCTGCCTGAAAAACCTCAAGGAGCTTCAAGTGTTTTTCTTTTCAGCTGCTGAGCAGCGGAGCTCAGGTAAGTTTCAGCCTTGCACACAGTCCAAAACACTGTGTCTTAAACCCACAATTACTTTTCATTTCATTCATTCAAGCGCTCACTGAACAGTTCCTCTAGAATGAATTAGAGTGATTCAGTACACCACACATGGGTTATATAGCTACTATATAGTACAGTAGATCAGGGACAAGTAAACTGTTCTGCAATGTAATGTTTTTTAATAATAAATTCCCGACGTCATGTCATTTTCCAAAAAAGATTTCCTGACTCACGTATTTTAGTTGTGTTTTTATGTGTGCGCATATTTATGCATAAATGAATGTGTGTATACATCCGTTTCGAGTGTTAAAACCACTTTATTTGTGTCCTAGTGGCATCGCACTCCCACCACTCAGGAGACCGATGGCTTCCAGGTGAAAAGGCCAGGCGATGTCAATGTACGCTGCACTCTGCTGCTAATGCTGGATTATCAGGTGAATCTGATTTAACTCGACTATCACATTGAATTTCGCTTTAAAAGCACATATTAGCAGGTCCTCTGACTTGTATTCCCTCACATTCATGGTCGTATAGAAAATCAGTGAGACCACGCACTACAGTGTATAGTTAGATGTACAGTTGTATGTTTGTTTCTTTCTACCGAACGTGTTCTCTGGTTTGCAGCCGCCGCAGTTTAAGTTGGATCCGCGGCTTGCTCGGCTGTTGGGTATCCACACTCAGACACGCTCGTGCATCATCCAGGCCCTGTGGCAGTACATCAAAACCAACAAGCTGCAGGACTCGCATGACAAGGAGTACATCAACTGTGATAAATACTTTCAGCAGGTAAAGCTTGTGACGAAAGGACGTAAATTTCACTCTTAGTCCTAAATTGAGTTGCCAGATTGTTCGTCTCCGTGGCACGCGTCTGTATAAAATCAAGGATAAAATAATGAAATTTTTTATCGCTTGAGTAGGTGAGGCGAAACCTCACCTCACGTGCTTCTCCGCGCCATTGGAATGAAACATGTGCTTTTGCAGATTTTTGACTGCCCTCGTCTGAAGTTCTCCGAGATCCCTCAGCGCCTGACTAACCTGCTGCTTCCCCCTGACCCCATTGTCATAAACCACATCATCAGGTCAGTCTGTCTGTCTAGCAATGTTTGCATATAGACGTCTGTTGTCTGGGGGTCGGCCTTAATACACTATATGGCCAAACGTTTGGATGCTGTTGCATTACAATTTCACTTCGGGTTTGCCCAAACCTGCTCCACCATGACGGTGTCCTTGTGCACGAGGTGAGCTCCTCGAGGTGAAGACCTCTTTTGGAGTGTCCTGAACAGTGCTTTAACCCCACTGGACACATCTGGGATGAATTGGAACACCAAATTGTGTGCCAGACCTCCTCACCCAACATCAGTGCCTGACCTCACTCATGCTCTTGTGGTTGAATGAGCAATTCCTCACAGCCACGCTCCAAAATCTAGTGGAAAGCCGTCCCAGAAGAGTGGAGGATATTATTCAAGCGAAGGGGGATATAAATCTGGAATGAGACGTTCTGCAAGCACATATGGTGACGTGATGGTCAGGTGTCCACATACTTTTGGCCATATCGTGTGCATTATAACGCTGTATATTTCTGTGCATTGCAGTGCCTGTGTACGTCATCGTTATAGAATGAGTTAAAGCCGTCGTTGTCTTGGTGTGTTGTACAGTGTGGACCCAAACGATCAGAAGAAAACAGCCTGCTACGATATAGACGTCGAAGTGGAGGATCCACTCAAAGCCCAAATGAGCAACTTCCTGCTCTCGACAGCCAATCAGCAGGAGATTGCCTCTCTTGACAACAAAGTAACCGACATGATAAACACTTAATAGATCTTAGATCAAAACTCATTGCATTGTTGTGTTGGTCCTAACCTCTGGAGGTCTGATCTTAACCTGTTCCAGATCCATGAGACTATTGAGTCCATCAACCAGCTGAAGATTCAGAGAGACTTCATGCTCAGTTTCTCCCGCGATCCCAAAGGTTACATCCAGGACTGGCTGAAATCCCAGAGCAGAGATCTCAAAGTGAGTTCTTCCAACCTGTACGAACTCGAACGGTTCCTCGCTAGAATTTTCAAATCCGATTAGTCCGAAGGTGTTGATGATGATAATTTTTTTAATACTGTCAAAATACTGGCGTAATTATTATATTATGCTCCTAAGTGCATTGTTAATGTACAGTAGTAGTAAGTCATGGTCACGGAACTTGTGACGGACCATTTTCCAACACCTAACTTCATCGGGGCTCCAAAGAAGAGCCATAGTGATGCTGAATGTGGGGAAGCCCTTCAGAAAAGGCGTCTTAAATATTACAACGCAAATCCACTCGTCTAGTAGTACAACCGGACATATTCTGGATGGCTTCACGCATATTCTATTACATTCTGATTGGTCACAGCTAATGACTGACGTCGTCGGGAATCCTGAGGAGGAGAGGCGGGCGGAGTTTTACTACCAGCCCTGGTCTCAGGAGGCGGTCAGTCGCTACTTCTACTGCAAGGTAATAGAATTAGACTTTTTACAGGACTAGGCTTTCGAATCCACATTGCAGCTTGTAATTCCCCATCTCCAACCCGTAAAAACCAATGAAAACACCCCGTCAACTTGGAATTACTACTCGTCAACCTCAGGTAGTCGTACACATTAGAACGAGCAGTTCCTTCTCCGTTCATGGAGTGACACACAGCGGCAGAGCTCAGCAAAGTAGTACGTCTTACCTTTTTAAACATTCAGACCTGTTCACGCTTGTCACATCTAAAACATTACAGTTTGCTGTTTTGAGAAGGAAAATATAGACCACAGTTAGCTCGCTAGCAAAAGTTGAACATTGAGGCGGCCATGTTTTTTTTCGTCGTCCCCCTCCCCCACTCGACAAGTTGTACGGGTCGAGATGGAAATTTGGCGTTCCGACCTGCATCAAACAAGTTAAACCCAGACTTATTCCAAGAGGGCTAGAGCTAAGGAACATATACAGATTATTTGATTATTTTACTGTATGTATCCAGATAAAAAATACTGTATATCTATATTGTTAAAATATCCTATGTAATACGATCCATGCGAGCAAGTCGGTTTTAGAGTTTTCTTCCTTCCTCAGACAAAGCTGAATTCCTCTTTCTCATTTCCTTCTGGCAGATTCAACAGCGAAGGCAAGAGCTGGAACAAGCCCTGGCTCTGAGGAACACCTAGACCAAACCCAGACACCAGCTCACACTCTGACAACACTTCCAAAGTCTGAGCCACACGAATGTCCTCATTATCCCCACTTTGGTTTCTGCAGTGAGTGTGTGAGTGTGTGTGTCACTGTGACCCGGGGCCCAATTACACACCGCCATTCCGAGGACCGCTTCTGTTTCTCTCTCTCTCTCTCTCTCTCTCTCAGCCAATCACGGTGCTCCGCCTCATGTATTTCACATCAAGTCACAAACCTACTTCCCATATCCTTGATCCATAATGCTGATCTGTAAAACGTGACACTTTTTAAAGAGTATCGTGTAGCGCAGACATGCACCAGCAGTTTCCCCAAGTGGACGACGTCATCGTTTAAGCCAACAGAATTCCTTTTAATACACTCTTGAGTGCTTTCAGTAGTTTATCAGTATTATTGCTTCGATTATTTTTTTTTGTGTAGGTCATTTCCGTCTCTCTGTAAAGCGTTCTTTATTATAATTAATAGAGTGTAATTCTTGTACATGTACAAATTCTTTAACTACCTATATTAGAATTGCGTACCTTTCCTTTGCTTTGACTTGTAGCAAATCTCGTGTGTGTTCGGTTAAAGAGGTATGAAGGCGGCTGTGGCTCAGTCGGTAGAGCGGGTTGTCCACTAATCGTAGGGTTGGTGGTTGGAATCCCGGCCCGGGTGATCCCATGCCGAAGTGTCCTTGGGCAAGACACTGAACCCTAAGTTGCCCCCGATGGCAAGCTAGCACCTTGCATGCAGCTCTGCTACCATTGGTGTGTGAGTGTGTCTCATTTGTAAGTCGCTTTGGATAAAAGCGTCCGCTAAATGAATAAATGTAAAGTGAATGTGTAAAATCTCCAGAATCCGAATGAAATAAGCGACAACGTGGTAGCTGTTACATCATGAAATAATGTCATGATCTAAGGCGAGCTAGTTAGCAAGCGAAGTTCACTTTGTTTTATGAAAGTCGGTCAGAATTACAAACGGTACCTAGGAATGAAAAGAGAAAAAAAAAACACTACTCATTTATCCATCCCTGAACTCTAATTGTAGCTATGTGTTGTATCTAAATACACAGCACCGACTTCACGGTATTTGGAGTTTCACACCATACTTCACCTTACGTAGTCTGTATGCTAATCGCTACATTATTAACACGCAGCATTTCTTGGTAAGTACATACATGGAGAACGTCTGATGTAGGTAGTAACAAGTTGTACATATGGAAGAATCACTCTGTACTAAACACTAATCGAAAGTGGAGTCGTTCTTGTTTGACCGGTATTTATAAAGTCTAACATGTGACCTGCTCCATCATTCTGATATTTCGACGTACATTTCTGTAGCGCAACATTTCAGAGCTACGAGCAAGATCTCTGTGCATGGAGGATGAGGATGTTGAGTTGAAATCACGACGGTTTCCAAACTAAACAGAAGGAGAAACAGGGCGGCTGTGTCTCAGTCGGTAGAGCGGGTTGTCCACTAATCGTGGGGTTGGTGGTTCGAATCCCGGCCCGGATGATCCCATGCCGAAGTGTCCTTGGGCAAGACACTGAACCCTAAGTTGCCCCCGAAGGCAAGCTAGCACCTTGCATGCAGCTCTGCTACCATTGGTGTGTGAGTGTGTCTCATTTGTAAGTCGCTTTGGATAAAAGCGTCTGCTAAATGAATAAATGTAATGTAAATGAAAGAGAGCGATGGAACGTGTCGCTTGTTCCTCAACAGTAGTAAATGCCTCATTTGAACATTTCAGAGCTTCCCGTCTATATTTCTTATAGAAGCACACGGGTTCTACACAAATGGCCGGTTGCGACTTCCGACTCCAAACAGTGTGGAACAGGTCACATGATTAAGATCATACAAGTAGAAGGTCTCAGAAACAAACCCATGCAGTCCCCGCCCCCACCCACCCTTATAAGGAGTCCATGTGTGAAAATCTGCTTCCTCCAGCTGAATATTTGCATTTGACTGATGTTCCTTAAACAACAAGTCATACTTGAAGTGTTTTAAAACACGTCGTTAATCCACAATGAAGGTTGTGTGCAAAGAATGAAGTCCGGTATGAAGAGTAGTCAAAAAAGAATAAATAAATAAAGTCCTCTGACACTTTTGCTTCAGGATTGTAGAAATACTGACACGTGATTTTATTGATGTCTGTGAGGTCAGCTCCATGGGTCCAAATCCTGTGTTTACTCTACATGCAGGTGTGAACACTACTGATCTACTCGTATTCTGTCTGTTTAGATTGCTTTTGTACCAGCGGTCTCAACAGCTTCGTGTGAAAGTATTTATGATGTCATTTCACGATGAAGGGCACTGACGCTGTAGAAACTGGTTCATATTATGTTTAGTTTGTGGGCCAAAAGAATTCAAACAAAAACACGCCTCGGTCCAGTACCACGACTTTTGCACTAAGTTGTTAATCACGAGTCGGTCGAATTGTTCACGTGAACCGAGGGAATGAAAAGCTGACCTGGGCTCGTTTTTGTTAGTTGATATGCTGTGTACTGTATCACTGGTGTAACGGTGTCCTCGCCTCCCCACTGGCTGTGTGTGTTGGTTCTCAGCCCAGTTCGAGGGTAACGACCGGGTTCTTCTAAATCCCTGAGCTCTTCACATCTTCTCGTGGAAGGCAGAGTTCACACTTTCCGCGTCGTCAACATGATCTCTGAGGGTCCACTTTTCTTACAGCCTACGCATGCTGCATGGACAGATTTTTATACTTTCATACTCGGACGTTTCACACCGATGGAGGAAACCGGAAGAACAACACCGACTCACACAGAACTGTGGGCTTGAGAGAACAACAACAAAAGGGATTAAAGATGACCCGTTCTGGTCAGTGACTGTTTTATTTTTTAAAGTCTTCTGTATTGCTGTTGTCTTGTCTTTATAAAAGACTTAGTGATTTTAGTATTGGGTGGGTGGGGTGGGGAGAGAAGCACACAACAGATTTCTACCAAGATGCATCGAGGTTGTCGTTCATCAAGACTAGAGCGCCCCCTATTGAAGCTCCTGAACACTGCATCTACAGTATCACAGATCGTACTAGATGTTTCAGCTTCAGCACCAGTGTGGACTCTGAATTGCTCTGTATTTTCTGTTCTTCTGCTGATTTCTTCCTCAGCCCACTAGCTGTCACACGGTGCAGTGATGGAGCCACCATAAAATCCAACAAAATATCTGTCACGAATGTTGTCTATTGTAATCAATTGTTCCAAACAAATCCAAACATGTTAATCTGATACCACGGCGACGATGCTGACATGATGGTTTGTGCTAGGTTAAGACACCAGCCAAAAATATCCACCAAACTATGTGAACACCCATGTAACGTCGACGAAGAAATAATGAGTCCAAACTGCATTATTAGTTGTTTGGAGTTTTTTTTTTTTTTTTTTAAATAACTGATTAAATCTTTTCCGAGACTTCCATCGGGTCACGCCTGCATCCACGTCTGTGTTACAGGTCAACTTCCACCAGCTCTCGATGCCAACTGTGGCCTGTATTTTAAGTCTGATGTCAACACAGAACAATTTGTATGCAATGGATGTACATGAGGCATCAGCCGAGTGGTTTTCTAGTCCGTATTAAGGAACTTTCTGAACACGTGCAGTAGTGTTTTGGGTTTTTTTTTTTTGGATGCTACACTATGATTAGGTATCTCACTCGTACTGTTCTACAGTTTCATTGTTCACTTTCAACACAGAGAAAGTAGTCTGAGAATCACAAGTGTGGATGTAAATAATAAAAAAAGCGCTTGCCAAAGTTTGTAAAGGTAACCGGCTCCTGAAGCTGTTGTGACGTTTTTATTTGTGTGTGTGTGTGTGTGTGTGTGCGCTGACTTGAGAACTCATTCTAAAACCAGATGCATTACTGAAAGGACAATAGCACAATGTGAAACATTTCCAGACTTTCTAGAATCTTCCAGTAATATAAATACACGGGTCCTACCAGTTTAAGTTTAATTCCAAGCCACCACTGTCCCCAAGGTATGAGTGTCCTGCTCTGGTGAAACACACATAACTTCGGTCATATAATATTTAGATTTTGTGTGCTATAGTTCAAATGTATTCTGTCTGTTTATCTATAGTTAAAACAATTCTGAGGGCGCACGGTGGCTTAGCGGTTAGCACGTCCGCCTCACACCTCCAGGGTCCAGGGTTCGAGTCCCGCCAGGGCCATGTGTGTGTGAAGTTTGCATGTTCTCCCCGTGTGTCAGGGGTTTCCTCCCCCAGTCCAAACACATGCATGGTAGACTGATTGGCGTGTATGAATGGGTGTGTGTGTGTGTATGTGATTGTGCCCTGTGATGGACTGGCACTCTGTCCAGGGTGTAACCCCGCCTTGTGCCCGATGCCTCCTGGGATAGGCTCCAGGTTCCCCGTGACCCTGATAAAGGAGTAAGCGGTTGAAGATGGATGGATGAACACGATTCTGTATACTTGTATACGTTTTACATTCATCACACATTTGATATCTTTGAGAATATAAAAGTATATTGATTCATTTTAATATTAAAAACTGCTGTATGTGCACACCTGTTCTTCCTGTAGCCCGTATACACACGGTGTTCATGTATCCTGCATTAAATTGTGAAACAAACCCTCACACTGAACTCACTGACGCATCCAAACAGCCTCGTACTGATCGAGAGAAAAGTAAGCCTACAAAAGGTCTTTTGTCACGACCTGGGTTTGCTCACACAGATCTGTCGTCATATTTCACCAAAGATAAACAAATGGTGTCTTGTATAGTGACCCGACTGTGCGTTAAGAAGCTCCAGCCTCTTGGTTCTTAAAAAAAAAAAAAAAGCAGCCTTTTCACTGCCTTCTTCTGAGCTGCCTGATTTCACCGTCGTTTTATTACAGGAAATGAACTGAGTGAGAGAGCAGGCAGACTGAGAGAGCCTTGTAACTCACTCTCCCTCTATTCCCTGACGCGTTCTCTCCCTCCTCTCTAGCCGAATTCCTGCCTCGGCTAGAGAACGTCCTGAAAGAGAAGATGGGAGTTGAGGTAATAGCACAGCATTACTTATTTATCCTCCTAAGCCTCCTCCAGTACAGAGTGTTCCCTTCGTCTGTGGAGTGAATCTAAAGCCTGTCCCCGTCACAATTTAATATAGGACTCGGTATCAGGAATACGTGGTCATGTGACTTGTCCTGCTAAGAGTAAAGTCTCACTGTGTCTCACTCTAATAATAGATCATTAATAGCTGGAGGGTCTTCTTATTGTTGCGTAGCACGAAGACGTTACGAAAGAACGTGAGGTCCAGACGTACTGAATAAGATCTCTTTAATCAGTGTGGATTTGCTTTACTGAAAACACTCTAAATTCTCAGATATACATTCAACAAGTTCATCATGGAATTCTTAAAGACTGGTTTTCACAGTTTGCAGACTAATGTTCAGTAAGGCCGGTTACAATGGCAGAAGGAGACTCCGGAAAGACGGGTCTACTTCCCTTTCCAGCGACATGTCCTAGGTGCTGTTGGCCTGCTCTTGTTCAAACAGAGCCATAGCTAAGTGCGATCGTGAGGCCAGCCCCTCTAAATTGCTCAGCACACAGCGATGGTAGATGTCTTCACTGAACCGGGGGTTACAGACTCGCCGTACGTATTTCTGGATCAGAGCCGGCTCCACGGCCCGGAAGACGTGTAAGCTTGAGTAGCGCACGAAAATCTCGTAAACGTCCATGCTCTCCAGCAGCTCGTCATTGTCCATCACGTCATTGGCCATCTTGGTACGGGTTGCCATGTAGTCTGCGTTGTAAAAACAGGCCTCGTCGAACGCGTGCCGGTCGAAGCGGCCGTCTCGGAGCGCCTCGGAAGAAAACGACGATGTCGCAGAAGGTTGCTGGTCGCGGTACACTAGAGCTGGGCTGTACTCTTGGAAATGAACAGGGAAAAAGACCTGCCAGTTACTGATGGCATTCATACGGCAACGGTTCAGGAAGTCACCAGTGACCTCGGTCCATACGCTGGCTAGGAAGAAAAGCGTGTCCACTGGATGCTTCTTGGAGATGATGTCCATCAGCTTGACCTGTGACGGAACCTCTGTTTTGACGCTGATCCACGGGATCTTCACGTCGCTATAGCGCTTCTCCACCTCGCTGATCATAGATTTCACACTGGCAAAGACGTCGGTCTGGCTGACCCTCTGTGCATCAAAAGGGTCATACACAAACAGGAAGGTCAGTAGAGCATTGTCCCGTGTGTCCAAAGTGTTCATCACGTACGTGTCCAAAAAGTTTCCCACAAAGTCCTGATCGCGTGCAGTCACTGGAAGGATGACCTGCACTCTCGTTGCTTCAGTCACATAGGGCATTGGAATGATCTCTATGGAGCTGAGAGGCCTTAGCAATCCCACGCGCTTGGCGATCACCTGACTGTGACCTTTCTGCGTGAAGGCCTGTAGGGCCAGATCCAGTATATACTCCATACCACGTGTGGGGTCGAAGCGGCGGTACCCGTTCAACAAACGCTGCTTCCGGAAACGCAGCTGTGGTTGATAGCGCTCGTTTAAACGCTCCACAGCAGTCTCCAAAATGGAGTCGACGTCCGCACGGTCCGCCCCACGGAGCTCGCACTTCGGCGAGCTGTCGGCGCAGGAGTACATGTGCTCTTCTGTGAAATACTCCCAGTTGATTACTTCAAATCGTGTCTTGGGACGGAAAGGCGGGTTGACCCCGATGGGCCAGGTGGCTCCTGCTTTGCCTTCTGGCGTGAGCTCACTCAGATTGTTGATCTGAACCTGTACCAGAGTAGACAGAGCATTAATACGGATTCACCAAACGCGTATAAACCCGACACGGACTTCTGTTCTACAGCATATAAAGCCATGTTAATACCGCTCTGTAAGGATTACAATCAAGCGGTTGTTTTAGGCAGCATGTCTGGCTGCCCCCGGGAGACCCCCTGTTTCCCTCGGCAGCCAGGGGAATTTTAGAGTGAACTGCCCACTTCTCAAACAACTCTGGCTCCTTACACTAGCCATTGACGATGTGTGTAATCATCATGTATCTGCTACTGTATAAGGTTACACACCTGTAGCTGCTGTATTTGCGTGTAGGTCCAGTCCAGTTCAATCTGGCTGTAGCGTTTATGTAAGCGATACATGAGCGCCGGCTCTGAGACTGGGTGCACGGTGAAGGCGTTCTTGAACTGTGTGCCGTCCTCGCGGTCAGGGTCTGCGTTTTTCTGCAGCTCAAAGTAATAGTAGGTCATCTCCTAAAATACAAGAAAGACGACAGGAACAAGACGTTACTTCTTTGTGGTAGGACTTTAAAGTCAAAAGTATAAATACTGTACGGACTACTAGCGTGTATAGAAAGCGACCGGTGAACTTCGGCTCGAGTTTAAGGCTTTATACTGGCGTCGCGCTGTCGGATTATCGATTCTGATTGGTCGAAAGGGAGGGTTTGGTGAATTTTCTAGAGCAGAACAGCTCTCACGGGATTAAGAGATCCCTCTGACAAATCTAGAGCAATGTCTTCCTTTTTAACGTTGCTGTTACACCGTGAACATCACAGCGGTGTGATTATTGGCATTCTTCCAGATCAAATGTCTCATCTCGTAATAAAATATAGCATTAGTGTTGATACTCGGGGAGTGATTAGTCACCATGTCGCAACAGTTACAGCATTCAGTGGGAAAATGACAAGGCAGATGTGTGACCTTGTGAGGAATTTAGTTTCACCTGGTGCTTTTCCATGCAGCTCAGCCCCAGGTAGTCGATAATGCAGCGGCCCAGCCACTCATCAGGCCTGACGCTGAGGATGTCGTTGCGGCAAGCGTCGAGGTGTGGCTGTAGCCGGGCCAGCAGGCTCCGTGACAACAGGTATCCGTACCCGCCGTGGCAGTAGCGAGCTCGCTCTTCACTGCCGATAAACTCTTCTGCGCGGCCCATGTAGAGATCCTGTCCGGCACTCAAATGCCCCACTAGGTTCATGATGCGCTCTGCCTGTGTGTATGTGTCGTCCTGAGCCAGATAGAACCAGTCGTATTCGTTGCCATGGTGCTGATGCAGGTGACGGATGGTTTCGTACATGAGCCAGACGGGCCGGTCGTCTCCGTGAGCGACCACGATCATGCCGTGGGGCAGCTTGGTGGCACGGAGGCCGGTGAAGAAAAAGGTGCGGTGGAAGCGGTGGGCCACGGTACGGTTCACCGCCACGGCCAGCGTGTTAAGGGTGGCGCGCGAGGTCAGGATGCCCACCAGGAGGCGCTCACGAATGCCAAGTTCTGTGTGGATATAACGGGTCCTGCAGCGAACACAGACTGCTACCATTAGAAGAATGAACAGACTGTGTACACATTAAATAATGTTACACATTAAATATTACATCATTATATTCTTTTTCTGTACGCTATCATCGGAAATGACGTGTGGGTAGCCGCTTGGCAAATCGGTGAAATTCTTGTCCCTAGAGAGACTCACTCTGCCATCATTTCGTGAAGTTTTTTTGCAACATTACCAGTTTATTGCATAACCCTATCACAATAACTTTAACCAACACCGCATTGGTCGAAATGTAAGCGTATGCCGTTCAAGTGAGAACTGCAGACTCGCTCAAGACTGTATGAAGAATCATAAATGGAAGCTCTGATGCTGGAAACACTACATACCTGGGAAAGGAATGCACACAGTGGCGTTACTTTTCTGCTCTCCAGAGCGGCTGCGCTCCACTCTAGACCTCAGTAATATTACACAGAACATTTCTCTCTCACACTAGGTTTAGGAAACACGTCTATTACGTCTAAAAGCCTGTATTCTTCCACTCTGCAGTGATGTATTTCTTATTGTGTACATCACTGCATTATTTAAAGCCATAGTCTTGAGTGCTTAAAAAAAAAAAAGGCTTTAAAAGATTAGCCCCTATACACTATATAGAGAGAGAAAAAATACAGAATCTTTTATGAACTCTTTTTTAGTTCCTGCTCCGGTGTTATTTATTTATTTAGCGAATAAGGAATGTATTGCTGTTTGCTCAAGTGTGAGGTTATATTTTCTCCAGAACATCTGAAGTCAGGATGCTACCGAGGAGCTGAGCGTTAAGGGACCCGTGGTGGTGGTGCTGAGATTTGATCTAACATCCTGTGTTAACCCACTAAGCCAGCGGTGTGCGGTCTTTTGCAGGAGCAGGATTTCATTCCAATCAAGCAGGAGCCGCACCTGAATCCACTATTCTATTTAATCAGCTGTTCTTGGCTTTTGTTTGACTCTGGTGTGGAATGAAACCCTGCACCCACACCGGCCCTTTCCGGATAAGACTGGACACGCCTGTTTTACATCAGAGGCAGTGCAAGACATCGATACGGCATGTTCTCATGACTGCAGAAATACTAAAAATCATATTTCACACCATGTAATTAACCTCCTCGAGGTTCTAAGCTGCCTCAAGCTGAAAAGTCGTAAAAGTTGCACTGTTTGGGTCACTTTTATTATAGTAAATGACCATTACGGTGCGTGTGATGTGATGGGAAAGTGCCTTTATCTTTCCTGTCTCAGTAACACCATAAACTTTCATTTGATGTTCTTATTCAAACTGATATATACAGGGTGTGTGTGTGTGTGTGTATTTTTTTTTATATATTTGGACAAGCAAACGTTCGATCCTCTTTGTAAACAGTGCCTATTAATGAACTTAACCACTACACTATATCAAATGACACGTATTGACATTAAAATTAACATAATGTATTGATTTTTCCTATTTAAATGAAGTCACATGGAAAAAGTAAGTATACCCCGTACATGTATCACTATCAAATGAATAAAATTAGAATCGGGTGTTCAAGATTGGATGTCAATGATTCGACCCTGCTTAGGGAGTGCAGGAGGAACTGGGCTTATTTATACCCCTCTCGTATCTAGTGTCTGGTGTTCGCTTTGCTATTGAGGTGTGTGGTGTCATCATGCCAAGAGCTAAAGACTATAAGGCCTTCAGGAAAAAAAGGTTGTGGATGACTATTATTCAGATCGTGAATAATAATGCCCATTATTCAAATCAAGGGACTTAAAAAGTTCTCCAAGTGACGCAGATTTCAAACGACATGTGGAGACCAAAGACCGCTCGTACCAACTGTGAAGCACGGTGGTGGAAATGTTATGGTCGGGGGTCGCTTTGCTGCGTCAGGGACTGGACAGCTTGCATTCATTGATTCAACTATGAACTCTGCATCATATCAAAGAGTGCTTGAAGATATTGTGAGGCCATCTGTCTGAAAGTTGGACCGAAAGTGGACCTTTCAACAGGATATTGATCCTAAGACCACTAGCAAATCCACCAAGGAATGGCCCAAAACAAAGAAATGGAGGGTTATAATATGGCCTAGTCAAAGTCCAGATTTGAATCGCATTGAAATGTTGTTTGGGGATTTGAAACGAGCAGTACAGGCAAGAAAAACCCTCAAACGTCTTGCAACTGAAAGATAATTGCATGGAAGAGCGGTCAAAATTCCCAGCAAGCCTGTTGGACAATTATGCAAAACGCCTACAAGAAGTGATTTCTGCTAAAGAGGGCAATACTCGCTTCTGAGGCCGAGCATGTGCTTACTTGTTCCACAGAACAATATCACATCTATTGATATCTCTGTTCAATATGAATGACTGAAAAAGCTTCATTAATAGGCACTGTTTCAACGAGGATCAAATGTTTGCTCGCCCAAATGTGTCAAAGAAGCCACGGAGTGTACTTGTTTTTTTCACATGACTATATATATATATATTTCTCAACACAACTGACATGGTGCTGGCAAACACAGTCCTCTGTGTATGGAGAGCTTTGGGACACCCTATATGATCCCAGGCATAGAGAGTTAACAGTTAAACGACTTGTCTAGAACTCCTGGGATTTGAACTCACAAGCTCGAATGCGTACTGACCTGAGCACTTTCTTATGTGGCTTGCTCGGGTCCTTATTATAGGGTACAATGCGAGGTTGGAAATCCTCACTCCTGTCCCCTCCTTCCACTCTCTCGGGTTCTCCGACACGGGCGCCCGGAAGTAGTCCAAGACGCAGCTGATCGCTGCAGACCTCGTCCGTGTCCCCCTGCGTCCAGGACACCATGAGCAGGCTGAGACTGCATCCCAAAGACAAGCCCAGGATGAGAGGGAGGGCTGGCCGGAAGACGGACAGGAAAGGGGACAGGCGCATGATTGGAAGTTAAGCTTATATAACAGATCGATGTCCTGCAACTCGTCTGGAGTAGTCTGGATCAGCTTTGACTCGAACAGTCCCTTAAGTCCTTCGTGAACGAGGTACGCTGGAACACTAGGCTTGCTCTGAAGTGGACATCTCTTACTCTGAACTGAGGACATTTAATATAGCGAAACACTCAGCAGGACTACGGCTTGACATGTTGGGTCAGTGTGCATTTTCCATGCAGAACACATGGGACGTAAACTAAAACAGGATATTCTGAAGAGCTGAGGAAAAATAATCTCACGTTTTAACATTTAAATGGGTCTGGATTCCTCAGTAGCAATGCTGCTCTGTTCTTCTTGATTTAAACCAGCCACAAATGGAGAAGTAGGAAATTACATCTCGGTACTTCCCAGTTCAAGAAGTCACTTAGTTATGAAACTGAAAGAAATAAACACACTCTATATCTACATCAATAACGCTATTCCAGCTATCCACGCTTTGGTTTTTTAAACAATACTCACTAGTCATGCCCATACATCATCTTTTAATGTCCGATGTAATATATATATATATATAATATGCGATGGACTGGCACTCTGTCCAGGGTGTACCCCACCTTGTGCCCGATGCCTCCTGGGATAGACTCCAGGTTCCCCCGTGACCCTGATAAAGGAGTAAGCGGTAGAAGATGGATGGATGGATGGCTGGATAGATATATATATATATATATATATATATAGATAGATAGATAGATAGATAGATAGATAGATAGATAGATAGATAGATATAATAGCAATAATAATGACTTGGGTCCAGTCTTTTTCCCCCGACAGGAGCAGTTCTTCACGCGTAAAAAAAATACCGAGTTACCTTTAACGCATCACATTAGCCTTTAACCTTTAACGCATCACAAAACCTTCGGCGGATAATTGTCTCGCTCTCTCTGTATCCGAGTCTTTATCTAATATAAAACAAAACTCAAACGTTCATGAAAAGTGGAGTGACGTAAACACTCCAAACCAGAGACGCCGTCACACGACTTAAAGAGGAGGAGGGAAAAGACAGAAGCACGGGTGCAACGCGTGCAGCAGACCTCCAGAAACAAGGCACGAACACAAAGGTTCCGCCCTCAGCTGTACTATGTGGAGTGTGCATCGCAGAAGAAGGTTATTTTAGGATTATTTTTTTAACGCTTTCACAAGTTGTTATGGTTGATATTATAGTGATATAAATAAATACCTACTGCAACAAAATAACATCCATCCATCCATCCATCTTCAACCGCTTACTCCTTTATCAGGGTCACGGGGAACATGGAGTCTATCCCAGGGAGCCTGGGGGGACAAGGCGGGGTACACCCTGGACAGAGTGCCAGTCCATCACAGGGCACAATCACACACACACTCACACACTACGGACACTTTAGACACGCCCATCAGTCTACCATGCATGTGTTTGGACTGGGGGAGGAAACCAGAGTACCCGGAGGAAACCCCCGACACACGAGGAGAACATGCAAACTCCACACACACATGGCCCTGGCGGGACTCAAACCCCGACCCTAGAGGTGTGAGGCGGACGTGCTAACCACTAAGCCACCGTGCGCCCCCAACAAAATAACATTTTTTTTTTTAAAATGAATAAATCCTTCCATCCATTTTCCATACTGCTACATTACTCCCTCCCAGAGGAAGCACCTGAAGCATTGGGAGACTGCAAACTCCACACATACAAGGTCAAGGTAGGATTCGAACCCCCAACCCCAGGGGTACAAGGCAAGCATGCTAACCCACTAACTCGGTGAGTTTGTGTGAGCATCTGTACAAAGTTTATGTGCATCTTTGCCCCATGTCCACACAGGTTTCCTCAATGTTCTCTGGTTTTGTCCAACCTTTCAAACATCCATGTAGGCAGACTGGCTATTGTAAAAAAAAAATTAAATGCAATTGAGTCTGTGAATATTTGTGTGTAAGGTGTACTGCTATGAACTTTTGTTTCATCCAGGGTTTGTTCCCACCTCACATCTAGGTTTCCTGATATAAACTACCACATCCCCACATCCTTGACCCTGAACTGCATTGTTTTTTAGTTTCTGCCCCTGTCCTGCCGTTAGTTGTTTCCCCGATGTGCCCAGGTGTTTTGTGCAGAGTCGTGGATTAATTTTTACACATTTATATACATTCTAGTCTTGATGGAAAGTCTTGTATTGTGCATTTTGGAGTGTTGTTTCTTGTTTCCTGTCTTCCTGGCTTTTGTTCCTCAGGTGACTCTCGCTGTTGTTTACGTTGATTTTGGATTATCCTAGTTTAAAATACAGTATCTATGATTTTACCTAAATGGTAAATGGCGCAATTATATAGTGCTTTTATCCAAAGCACTTTACACTGTGTCTCATTCACCCATTCACCCACACCAATGGTAGCAGAGCTGCATGCAAGGCACTAACTTGGGGTTCAGTGTCTTGCCCAAGGACACTTCGGCATGTGGAGTCACATGGGCCGGGAATCAAACCGCCAACCCTACGATTAGCGGGAAAACCCGCTCTACCAACTGAGCCACAGAATGAATACGTCTGCCTGGAATTATGATTTATATGATTTTGTTGGATTTCCCTAAATAAACATGACATTAACTTTACACAGTTGCATCCTGCCTCCAAATACTTTACGCTACAAAGACATGATTATTCCTAAATCCTATTTAGTAATAATAACGTATAATAACACTGTTAAAATTCACCTAAGAGAAAAGACATAGCTAAGCACACTGAAACTTCTTAGATTCACCGGTTCCTATTTGGAGTTCACAGAAGTCCCATAGAGAGACAGATTATAAAACTATTATTAATGTTACAATGTCCTACATATGATATCATTATTAACTCAAGAACTCGTACTCTCATTTATATAAATCCAAAGCAGATTAAGTCTCCCAAGAGAGAGTCAGTGTTCGAGTCTAGACTCTAGACAGACTACAAACGCTATTATTAGTACTGGAATATCATATTCGAACTGAGCATTTAGTGATCCACTGGCATGCAGAATAAATCTATTTTAAGTCTGTCTATTTCATCCAACTATGATGGGGAAAAAATATAATCCTATGCCTTCAACAGATAATTTAACATTTCCCATATTTTGTAAGATGATTTGGTCTGTTGTGGTTTTTGTAGTAAAGTTTCACACACCCACTGAAATTCTGGTGACTAATTTCTGGTGACTAAGGCAGGCACACAAAAAGATAACAAAAAGAACAGAAGAAAAAGGGAGGAAGGACAGGATATCTCAAGGGAGTGTAGTACAAAATTCTTAAGGCAATATTGAATATATAGTAGTTTGATTATGCTTTACATTACAGCTGTTGCCATTTCACAGAATACCACTTATTCTACACAAGGTTGTGGGAAGCCTGGAGCCTATCCCAGGGAACTCGGGCACAAAGCGGGGTACATTCTGGACAGGGTGCCAAGCTTCTACAGGACACAATCAATTTGGAAATGTCAATCAATCTACAGGGGAGGAAACCCCCAAAGTACTGGGAGAACATGCAAACTCTGTGCACACAAGGTTGAAGTGGGATTTGAACCCCCAACACCAGAAGTACAAGACAAACGTGCTAACCCTTAAGCCACCATGTCCCCAGGATCAAAATGATATCGTTTGAGGTTTACAGCTCTAATATGCATGTTGGGCCTGCTCATACAATCACAACACACTACCGTGTCGTGTCACTGCTGTCTGATAAAATGACCAAAATGGTCCTATGGTGATTCATTTCCACTAACCGTGTGTACATGATGCCTTGTGATAGACTTGTGTCCCATCCAGGGTGTAAACCCTCCTCATACCCAGTGTTCTGACCAGGATAAAGCAGTTAATGAAGATGAATGAATGAATCGCAAGGGCCACAAACAGTAAACAAAAAATAACAAACAATAGAAACCATCACAGGAATTCTAATGGTTTCCACTACAAACACCATTACAAACAATCAGCTGTTCAACATGAATACCATAACCATTACCGGTCATTAAGGGTATCCACTTGGCATAAATATGCCACCAATAGAAAGCAACAAATTACTAGTGACCTAGTTCCATTCAAATCAATACAGTTTCCTATTATATCAATTAAAAATCCTATGTGTGTTTGTATTGTTTTGTTTTGTTTAGTTTCTCAGCAGGGCTGTGTGGTAGCTTCTCTGATCAAATGGCCAGTGAGTGTAGATACACGGGTGGGGTCATGTAATAAAGTGGCTAATGAGTGTGTTACACTACCATCTTCAAAATACCCCATAATGAGGAATGAATGGTTTATGATGAAATTTAAGTTTTTATAGCCGTGTAGAGCTGACATGTGTTCTTCCCTGAGAGAGGGGGGGGATAGAGATAGAGAGTGGGAGTGGAGAGGG
>JAFFST010046716.1:8271-32144 GCA_022414735.1 Noturus placidus
GGGGGGTGTTCAAATTCTCCTGATATTGTACAGGAGAAACCTGCATAAGGCTTGCAACATAGTATCTTCTCCAACCTCGATAGAGAATGGAGTAGATATCAAGCGTTTGATAATTGGTGGTTACTTCTACTCCAGTGACCAGATGCCGTTCTACAGGCCCTCTGAAGGGCCAAGCATTTCAAACTACAATTCAAACTATCAATTGCCTGGCTCTTCAGAGGGCCTGTACTGTAATACTGTATCTGGGCACTGTAGTGGAAGTAACAACCAATTCTCTAATAGCACCATTACTCCTCTGACAACTATCCGATGCCTGTTCAAAACAACAGGCTCCAACTGAAAAGTAACATCTTTACTACCACTGGCAATATATCAACATATACACTCATTCATATATATATATATATATATATATATTTTATTAAGAACACCAGGTTAATACTGGGTAGAACTGGGTTGCTTTGAGAACAGCCTCCATACGTTTCCACAAGGTGTTGGAAACACTGCTTTGAGATTCTCGTCCATGTTCACATGAGTGTCACATAATTGCAGCAGATTTATTAGCTGCACATTCTTTTTCTAACCGCATCGCAAGGGTGCTCTACGGGATTCAGATCTGGTAGATCACTGAAGTACAGTACACTCAGTTTCAGACAACTTTGTGACATGGCACATTATCATGTTGGAAGTAGCCATTATATTATAAGCTGGGTCAGCAACCACAATCAGATATGTTGTGGCATTCAAACAATACTTAATTATTATTAAGGCAAGACACAGCAGGAAAAAAAGAAAGAAAAAAAAAGACATTTTTGTGCATACTGGTTAATTTTCAGATTTTGATACATTCTGCTTCTATAAAATGTCTTCGTTAAAATTGATACCATACAAATGACAAAAGTTCACATTAAAATGTTTCTTTTTAGGCATTTCGTGTTCTTACGTCTGTCAATTTCACCTGAACTTTGTCAAGCTAGCATTTTTCAACCAGATTCATCTCCGTGAACGCTCCGCGAAAACAGAGAGTGTTTCGTATTGTTGGAAACAATATTTTTCGTTTTACCTCGAGCATCATAATAGCTGGTCTAAATATGGTCATTTCTAACCAATAGTAAGAAACTACAGGAGGCAGGATTTCACTGGCTAAGGAAGTTTAAAGTTCATTTCTGGTGATGTGATTCACCGAAATACGTCATGTGACGTGCTCCGCTAGCTTACAACAAAGACATCAATACAGTAAAGAGAAGGGGAAAACGCCAAAATTCAGTGCAAAAAGTATCAAAAAGACTTAAGCAACATTAAAAGACAAACAGTGATCCATAGCTCGAAGAAGTAAGGAAAGTACATGTAAAAAAAACAAACAAAAAAAAAAAGAGTTAGTGCATCGAGGCGTAAAATACATGTGATGAATAACGATAGGATTATCTCCTCTATTTGCCCTCCTATCATCACGTCTCTGTCTATAATATAGTTCACACACAAAAAATCCCGTACAGTTTATATATAGTCAATTGTGAAGTAGGGCTTTGGGGGAAATGATAAATAAGTTACTGTTACAAAAAAATAAGTGTTATTTCTAAAATCAGTAAATATGAAATAGTGCAATCAATATCTTTAATGGTGGTTTTCTCAAAAAGAACCAAAAATCTCCACTTGTGTAGCACTTACATAAGCCATACTTTCCATGTTCATTCTTAGTTATATTCTGAAGATTATTAAGGAAGGATTTGTTCGCACAACGTTTATTGTCTGATTTACACACCATTTTGTATTAAAAAAACATGGATATAGTCAAGTTTAAATACATGTGTAGAGTATTTTGAAATTTTATAAATGAAAAAATATATATACATCCAAAATCTGTTCTGTAAATTCTGTTAACTCTGATATATTCTTAAAATGAAATACATTTTTTTTAAATATTTTATAAAAACTGTTTTCAATATCTAGATTTTTTAATGTATGTAAATAAGCACACATTTTACTGAGCTATAAATCATATTTGCATATACAGTATCTCATAAAAGTGAGTACACCCCTCACATTTGTGTAAATATTTGATGATATCTTTTCATATGCCAACACTGAAGAAATGACACTTTGCTACAATTTAAAATAGAGAGTGTACAGCTTGTGTAACAGTGTAAATTTGCTCTGTCCCCTCAAAATAACTCAACACACAGCCATTAATATCTAAACCACTGGCAACAAAAGTGAGTACACCCCTAAGTGAAAATGTCCAAATTGGGCCCAAAGTGTCAATATTTTGTGTGGCCACCAGTATTTTCCAGCACTGCCTTAACCCTCTTGGGCATGAAGTTCACCAGAGCTTCACAGGTTGCCACTGCAGTCCTCTTACACTCCTCCATGATGACATCACAGAGCTGGTGGATGTTAGAGACCTTGTGCTCCTCCACCTTCCGTTTGAGGATGCCACACAGATGCTCAATAGGGTTTAGGTCTGGAGACATGCTTGGCCAGTCCATTACCTTCACCCTCAGCTTCTTTAGCAAGGCAGTGTTCATCTTGGAGGTGTGTTTGGGGTCGTTATCATTCTGGTATACTGCATACTGATCATGCTCTGCTTCAGTATGTCACAGTACATGTTGGCATTCATGGTTCCCCTTCAGCTGCAGTGTCTCACTTTAACGGGGCCAAAGTGTGTTAAAAAAACACCATTATGCCACCACCACCACCACCAATAAACACTGACCAGTATTGTCGAGCTTTGCTTTGGGAATCCTCCTCATTCACCGTGACGCCTCAGAATCACATCATATAGTTTGTAGGGAGGACAAATACAATGAGAACAAATTCAGTATAGGCACACTGTTTTTGCTAGGATTTTCTAAAAACAGTCTATTTCAGGGTTAACAAGTAATAAAGGTTCTTTAACTTGAAGGACCAAAATAGGCCTGAATTCAGCTACAGTGGCAACTAGAGTGTAATGTTTTTGTACAGTGTAAAATTTTCTCCTCACTCTCACCCCTCCATCTCGCTCACCCTCTTTTAAAACCGCAGGCCGTGTATGAATATATTCTTTCCAAACTAAAAAGATACACAGCTATGAGGTAACACTGTCCACTCGGCACAGGAAGGGCCAGGCCTGAAATAACATTTATAATATTATATCTGTGGTCCAGAGTATTTATGACTCATCTGCCTTGCCTTCTCCCTTTCACTCATCCAGACAAATGGAGACAAACTGAGAAACAGAGACAGAAATACAGTCTGTACTAATGTCTGAAAGAAGGTTCAATAAATAAAGAAAGGTTTGGAAAGAATAGACCGATAGAGAGGTGCAAAGGTGAGTGTAAGTCAGTCACACCGCTACACCTCGTGCCAAACTGCTGCCACATCCTCTGAATAGACCTCCAGTTCCTCTACAGCTCCTGGGAGGAGGGCAGCTTGAATAAATAGCTCTCTGCAGGGTTTTATATTTGGAAAGACCTAATGCTAGATGCTATCACCGAAATAGAGTCTCGTTAGAATCAGAGACAGATTTTAATTAACGACACATGGCCACATGCGGATGTATGGAGAAACGCTTTAAAAATAACAGCATTTGTTTCAAATCTTACACTCTCCAAATTCCTTATACTGTTTCTGACTGAGACTAGCCACGTGCTGATAATTAGTTATACAATATATCATAACACTATAGACAAAATAGTGTTAATTTTAACCAGCTAATCTTAGGAAACCTGGCAGGCAGCATGCTAACAGGTTAGCATTCTTAACACATTTATGCTGCTCTGACCAGCTAGTTATGCTAGTCAGACAGTTCTTCAGTACAAGGGGTAACACAATATAAAAAGCATAATTGTGAATTTTTTTATTATTTATTTAACTAAGTTTAGAAGCTCTCAAGAAATTCTACGTTATGATAAAACGTATGATGGAAGTTATATATTGGACGTCAGCCAAGACCTGGTTTGAACTTTTTTTGATTCCTTGATGAGGCATTTCCGACAAAAGTTTTTTAATGGACATCAGAAGAAAATCACAGAAAAGTTTACATTTTATTTTCACCCAATAATGTTTATGCACATTTGAATATGCAAATTTGAAAGGACTCCAATCCTACACACACACACACACGCAAATCTCGCTAAAAATAATAAGACCCCCCCAAAAAAACAAACAAACAAAAAAAAAAACCCAGAACAATTACGCTTAGTGTGATTTGAAAGTCCAAAATTCAATGTCTTTCCAGACTCATTTTATTTTAAAATGCTGACTGGTGCTGGGAAGTATATCCATCCATCCATCCATCCAGCCAGCCATCCTCTACCGCTTACTCCTTTATCAGGGTCACAGGGAACCTAGTGCCTATTCCAGGAAGCATCGGGCACAAGGCACGGTACATCCTGGACCCTGCACAAGGCAGGGTTCCAGTCTGCTGAGAAGTATAGTGTATGTATATATATATATATATATATATATATATATATATATATATATATATAATAAAAAAATTTACACACACAGGTCTGCTGAGAAGTATAGTGTATATACTGTATATATACACACACACACACACACACACACACACACACACACACAGTATCTCAAAAAAAGTGAGTACTCCCCTCACATTTTTTGTAAATGTTTGATGATATCTTTTCATGTGATGACACTGAAGAAATTACACTTTGCTACAATGAAAAGTAGTGAGTGTACAGCTTGTGTAACAGTGTGAATTTGCTGTCCTCAAAATAACCATTATTTTCCAGCACTACCTTAACCCTCTTGGGCATGGAGTTCACCAGAGCTTCACAGGTTGCCACTGCAGTCCTCTTCCACTCCTCCATGATGACATCACAGAGCTGGTGGATGTTAGAGACCTTGTGCTCCTCCACCTTCCGTTTGAGGATGCCACACAGATGCTCAATAGGGTTTAGGTCTGGAGACATGCTTGGCCAGTCCATTACCTTCACCCTCAGCTTCTTTAACAAGGCAGTGGTCGTCTTGGAGGTGTGTTTGGGGTCGTTATCATTCTGGAATACTGCATACTGATCATGTATACAGATACACAGGGTGGTGGTGGAGATGGGAGCACTAACCCCACATCTCCTGGGTCTCCAGGTTGAAATTGTGCTCTGTACTGTCGGTATGGAGTTTGCTATGTTGTCACCATGTCTGCACAATTTTTTTCTCTGATTTGCTCTGGCCTCCCAAATCATGCCAGTTGGTGGTTTGGCTAGGTGACAACGAATGTAAATGTGTGTGTTTATGGTGCAGTGGACGAAGATCCAACCCAGGGTGTATACTTGCCGAATTCCCAGTGTTCCCGGGTTAGCCTACAACTCCGAATATGCACTACATGCATGCCTAGGCTCTGATTCTTCTGATTGCCATTGCATTAAAAAAGAAAAACCTGATTTATGGATCTCGAAAATGATTGTTCTTTGGATCCTGACTGTCCGACTACGCCTCTAGCTGTAGCACTAATCCAACAGAGCAGACTGTTATAAAACCTCTTGGCATGTTCAGTTTTCACAGAGGAGGAGAGGTGATAGCTGAGGAAGAGAAAAATGGAGAAAGGAGTGTACAAGAACAAGCAGGAGGGGGAGAGGAAGTGCATCTCATAGGGTATATATATCTCCCAGGCTGTGATATGGCATAAGCTTATTGAGGTTCTTGTTACCACATCACAAGCACCATGTGTACATGCCATATTTGCACTGTGGGTATGATAAACAGAGACATACTGTCCCATTCACTCCAAATTGTCCATTCTGTTCCCCACATAAAAATAGGTACAGTATTATAAATCCATCAAATTGTATACACAGTTATCCTCATCTTGTTGCCCATGAAAAGTATTGCAGTGCTGATAGTAATTTTCTTAGACAAGTGCAATATTCTGTGCAAAATATGAAGAAATAGAACCTGCTACTCAAATACATCAAGTAAGACACGCACTCACTATGCCATAGCCGGTGCTTTAGGATTAAAGGAATCTCATTGACCTAGTTACTCTCTTTGTCTATCCTCACCAAAGGAAAGATGGTGGAACAGAAAGAACTACACTGAATTATTGTTAACTGAGCACATACCTTGCTGTAATTGGGATACATTGCTATGAATTCTCATTAGTTTTCTCATTAAAGTAAGCCCCCCCCCCTCCCCGAGTGTCCTTTGAAGGTAGACTTGCCCGAGAGTAACAGTCAAATCTATTCAAAATATTTCATTCAAATGCAGGGAGTGGGTGCAAGTCGGGATTGCAATTGAACGGATTGAACCTTTCAGCTCCAGGGTTCTTCTTTGATCATGCCCTCAGGTTCTCCCTTTGAGATCCTGATTTTCCAAGCCCATCCCGGGGGTTCTCTGGTTTCCTCCCACCTCCCAAAACCATGCCAGTAAGTGGATTAGTGACACTCAATTTCCCATAGGTGTGAATGAGTGTGTGAATGTGTGTGCATGGTGCCTTACGAAGGACTGGCATCCCATTCAGGGTGTGTTCCCACATAATGCCAGTGTTCCTGGGATACGTTCTGGATCTACAGCAAAGCTGACCTGTTCCAGAAATTGAAATGAATGAAATGAATGAATGAGGGGAGTGGTGGGATAGTGAGAACTAAACTGTCGCTGTACATTTTGTACACTTGATCTAAATAACAATAATAAAATTACAGAAATGTGTTTTTGAGGTTCTTACCTCCGCTACAAGCTATTACATGGTTAAATAATAATGATGAAGAAATTCTTAATGAAATTAAACGTGCAAAAAGAATTATTTTTTTGATTACGTAATTGAATTATGTAACGAAGTAGTATTGCCGATACTGACCACATAAATGTCTGTGTCCAGCAACCTCATTCTCTTTTTCATTTGTCCCTGCCACCCCCCCAAACCACACACACATATACATACACACACACACCACACTGAGTATAACAGCCCATTCATAAAACTAATTTTGAATTGGATTAGTTACTGTGTCAGACCTTTACCATTCTGAAAGCTATTCTGAGCTATATTTAAATGACGATTAATATGAGCAAACGAGTTTCAGATGAGCGTGAGACAGAAGATTCAAATTGTTTTTTTCAGACTTGTATGATTTGTGTTCGAAGGTTTTGGATCACTGAGAACCTACAGTAAATGCGAGTGGGGAGATGTGTGGAATCTGTGTGTGTGTTTATCGAGCTGCATAAAATAAGCCCTTTTCATGGCTTAGATAATCTCCTGCTGGGGTGGGTAAAAACAATCCAGGCTCTACTGGAACAAAAGCAGTGTGTGGACATTAAACTCTGTCTTCATAGATCGAAGAACAGGGTTTACAAAGCCAACACACAAGCTGGTGATGAAGGCTACTACGACTCACATACACGACTGCAGTGACACAAATCCGATTAGTTTTGCGTAAATGTGGCACTAAATCAGATTTTTATGGCTGTGTGAATGTACAAATTTGATCTTTTCACATTTGATTTGAGCCATAAGTGATGCTTACTGAGATATATATTCAGTAGGTGGCTATGTAAGCACATTGCAGACCGGAATTTATGATTTATTTTTCACATTATACTTCATTGCACACGCACAATTCAGGAGGGCGTTGTTACACTGTCCTAGCATCACCAAGTAGGTAACATTCCATTATAGATACACAAACTCTCTGCCATGTGCCAGTACTAAAATATCAATAATCATCTACCCTTTTATTAGGATTTACTTAATTATAATTATGATGGTGTGTTTAAAAAAATAAAATTATATACACAGAGTATATACAGAGTGTATATATATATATATATATATATATATATATATGTGTGTGTGTGTGTGTGTGTGTGTGTGTGTGTGTGTGTGTGTAGCATTACCACCACATCTCCTGGGTCATTCATATTTTTCTCATTACAAGGAAATTGTCACAATTTTTGTACATGGTAATCGCATGCATACAGTACAAGTATTGATCATAGAGATTTGGTTGAGAAACACTTGCGCATCCCGTTTTTCTAAAAATAGTAACTTGCCTGATAGTGAACAATGCTAGTAAGCGGAACGTGGCCGACTGGTACCACCAGTTTTTTAAGGCCTTTACACGTCATGTGCATTTCTGAACTTATCTCTTTAATGCCAGACAGACAGTGATTGCACAAACATGATCCCTATGCTGTCAGGATCTCAAGGTTCAAACACAAATCTCTTTATACACATAGAAGGATCTTGACAATAAAACAGCATAAACCACCATACAGATATACTGGTAATAGAGCATATACACTGGATCCACACCCTGCCCAAGGTTGTAATAATCATAAGTTTAAAAAATAAATAAATAAAAATGAAAAAATTACTCAACATATTTAAGCTAATAATAACATTAAATAATATAAACATTTAGTAATGTAGTTTGAAAGATAATTCAGATGTGGACTGGCCATTGGGAAGACAGGCCATTTTATTATCTTTTGAGTATGCCTACTTTTTTTCCCACATACATGTGGCATACATACGTGATTGAAAATTGATCATTAATATTTACTAGACTGAATCAATGTTTGTGGAAAAAATGGCGGGAAAGTACATGAAAAAAGAAAAGTAAAGAACATAGCTCTAAACAACGATTAGTGGGCCCAATCACTGAGAGTGCAGCATTGTCTGTTTTATGTACCAATGTTGGCATGTGGATGTTATTATGCTGTATCACTAAAGATACATGTGAACGTTGAGATGCATTGCAAAATGTACAGTGGAATTATGACACACTTCCTGTTTGCGTAGCGTGACATGTTAATTGATCGCCTCTCCACTCTTTTCACTCCAACATTTTAGCATCATACTGACCCAATTTGATGTGAATCTGGTAATCCCTCTAAGAGGAATATTAAAAAGCTTGGAGAGGTGAGGGTGCTATGACAATGAATCGCTATTGGTATGCACATGTGATTTTGCTCCATCATTGAACGTACATTTGAAGTTTGTACCAAAGTGCATGATGTACAGTGGAACGATTCCATGCTTCTTGTCTGAGCACATGATAATTTATCCCCTAGCCATGGCATGGCAACGCTGTTCAAGATATCTTTACATCCTGCTAACCAAATTTGGCATGAACTCTATAAACCTTCTAGATATCGTATCAAAATCATAATGCTAAAAGATATGTCAATCCCATCCATTTTCTATACCACTTACCCTACAGGGTCACGAAAAACCTGGAGCCTATCCCAGTGAGCATTGAGCACAAGGCGAGGTACACCCTGGACGGAGTGCCAATCCATCGCAGGGCACGATGCTTAAAAGATACAATAATGCATAAAATATCAAATTCACAAATTAATGAAATAAAATAGATCGATGAGTGATGACTGAGAGTAGCTTTTAGACTGTTAGTGCCTTGCATGGCAGCTCTGCTACCATTGGTGTGTGAGTGTGTGTGAATGGGTGAATGAGACACAGTGTAAAGCGTTTTGGATAAAAGCGCTATATAAGTGCACCATTTACCATTTAGCTTTAAGAAAAGAGCTACCCAGCAGCACAGCCTACATAAATAAGGCTAAGGAACAATAAATGTTCTATTATATGAGACTTGATTTAGAACTAATTGGTGCTGTGCTAGAATCCCACAGAGTTGCTTCTGATTGTTATGTTAATGCAGGTGCTCCTAGCTTTCGGAAATGTAGGGTGGATCAAATGTAGAGGGACAGTTTAAAGCAAGTTTTCCAGGCTGGGGAGTACACCTGATCTTACAACTACATTTGCTGCTTGTGTTTATGTCAGCATTTTTGAATATGCAAACATCATGAATGGCATGGACTAATAATAGGAACTAATATCGTAACCTTGTTTTGACCGGTCACGTTCTCAGTTCTTTCAGTCTCCTATTTCTTAAAAACGTAATAAAAAGTCTAATATTTAGGACGGCACTGTTGCCATTTACTGTGTAATGTACATAACAGACATTCTTGGAATTAACTGTGTGGTTTTCTCTACTCCCAGCCCTGCAATTGAATCTATCAGTTAATGAACAGGCCTCGAAAAGGCTGAATCAGCAGCATGAAAACTTACAGGTTTGCAGAAATGCAGTCAATTAGCACTGAGGTTGCGTTACCCAGCCTTGACATTCACTGTGCCAGAAATATTTAGGCCCTATTTACACGAGTGTGTTTTCGTCTTTTAAACGCATAACTGTTGCTACACTACACTGACGACTTTTGTAAATGCCGAAGACCCAGTTTTAGTTTGAAAACTCCAGGCTGGGGTTTTCAGACCAAAATGCCCCCTGATTGTGTCTTCTGGATCATTGCGTATCCTTCCCTGATTCCTCATGCCCCGACCATGTGACTGTCACACTATCTTGATTGTATACACAACAACACGGAGACTGAACCGCAAGCTTTTCTGGCTTTGTCGTCATTCTTAGCAGCCATTGTGCAGTTCAATTCTGTATTTTTTATAAACACTGCAGCTGCCTACATGCACAAGAGGCAAGCTACAATTAGACCAATCGGCAAAAATCTTATTTCAAGCGGCATAAACCCAACATGGAACGCCGGTTTGTTGTGCCTGCCGGTGACTTCCAAACAGCTTCCTGTTTACACTTGTATGCGCATGCCCAGTGTGCATGAATGGTCATGTGACATGCATATTCGGTCGTGTAGTGTGGACGTAGATCGATTCTGAAACATAGCGGAAACGCTACTGTGGACGCGGATCCTTTGAAAACGCACTAGTGTAAACACGGCCTTAGACAGGAACACTAAATATGCTCTGACCACACATTCCTTTGCATAACATGAAACATAAACATTATTTAGGCCCATATGTCTAATCTGTGCAAAGTCAGAGTTCAACAAAAACAGTATCATGAGCTGCAACTCAATATGAGGTTTTAACCTACTGAAGCAAACCCACCTGGAAGGTGTTATTATTACCGAGAGAGGATCACGGAGCAGAAATGGCAAGCTGGCCTGGATGAACAACATTCCACCTTGATACTGATCTTCAGTATGAGGCAACTCTCAAACTGTGTACTCATCTACATCAGAGTCTAACATAATTAGAATTACCCACTGCATTAAAAGTAAACAGTTAACGACTATGAACGAGAAAAGAGCAATTTGTGTTTAAAGACGAGCCACATTAACAACCATTCACCATTTAACTGTGCCTGACATATTTTGCAAATGGTTTGCATTCGTGTTTTGCTGAGTAAATGAATGTTTAGTTTTCTCCGTTTTCTAATACTGACTGAGATCAAATAATCACATCTAGTACTGTGTGCAGCAGTCGTATATTTAGGGCAGTAAATTAATCACCACTGGAGACATATGGTGTATCTTGGGTAGTCTGTACACATCTGTTTTCACGCACTGCGATGCCAATAGAGGGATGAAGAAAGGACGGATGGAGGGATACCAAGATAGAAACAGTCCCATGATGAATGGTGGAGTGCCAGAGCTAGCTGTTTTCTGGGGCAAAGCATAGAGGAAAGAGAAGAAAAGGCAGAAGGGGGAAAAAGTTGCTTTCTGGGGCAGACTCAAAGAGAAAAAGGGAGATGGGAGAGGACTAGGGGTTCACATGTGCGATCAGCAAGTGTGTGTTGCTATCAGCATGCGTGTTTGTTTCCTGAGGTCAGGCTCACTTAGTCTGTCTGTCAAGATAAACGTGAGTGCTTGGTATAACACAACCCTGCAGTGGACTGTTTAGGCCTCTCTCTCTCTCTCTTTCTCTTTCTCTCTCTCTCTCACACACACACACACAAAAAAACACCACCTCACAATAATTACAGCACACTACATAGATACCACACTACAATTTTAGCCTCTTATCAACACCAACCACCATGATTCTGTCATTTTTTAAATTCAATTTTAAACACGTCCTCCTCCATCATGTTCAGACACTTTGAACAAGAAGTGATGTTTGGGAGAAGGACCACATCCAAAGCCCCACTTTCCATCCAAGTCAGCTTTCTTCCTTTCTCCACTATCGATACAGCTTCCTCACACACCACCTCCATATGTCCTACCCAGTACTCTTTAGTTAGAGGGATCTGCCTAGAGCTAGTAGAAAGCAAAAGCTGCTCCATGACATCAGCTCAAGTTCTGAGAGTTCTTTCATTTCATTCATTTGTCCATCTTCAGTAACCACTTGCTCATGGTCAGGGTTAGTGTATCTGGAGCCTATGCAAAGAACACTGGGGCTGCATCTGAATATCCCTACTATCCTACAATACAGTAGGAGAAAGGCAGAACACCATCGGAAATCTCAGTATTCATAAAACAGTAGGAGAGAAATACCCTGGATGACCTACGCTGAGATTCTGCAGTACGGGTGCAATGGATACTATACTATCCCATAAGGCAACGGGACTGGCACAGAAGAGCTGTCAGAATATAAAATGGCGGTATGCAGCACGTCAGCACTTTTTTTCTCTTAAGTCATGACAATGCCAACATGGCGAACCTAGTACGTGCGAATTGTATTCTTATTACACACATATACTGATCAGCCAAGCAGTAGGTACTGTTACAGTACACGATTTTGAACACAGCCGGGGTGTGAGACACACCCTGGCGCACACCCTGAAGGGGACAGCAGTCAATCACAGGGCACACACACATTCACACACACACATGTTCACACCTTTTTATCATAACGGACGTGGTCTATTGCTCCTCACGCGCAGTGTAGACATGGTGATAAACAGTGTAGTGCAAGTAAGATCTGTAATGTCTAATTAAAATGGTACGATCAAAGTAAACATAAGTAAAACAATATGTCTAAAGAGAGTGAGGAACAGAAACCATGAGGTGCAGTGAAAGTGAGATTTTACCATCAATTCAGGACTGTAGTTTAATAAGTGTTTTTTTGGTGCATCCATAAACATAATGCATAAATACTTATATTATATAAAATGTATATTATCTGACTAATCAATTAATCAAAAAAATACAACTAATCATATCGATTATTATGAAATAATCCTTAGTTGCCGCACCAGATTATGACTTCTGATATACAGACAGTCTTCTGCTTCAGTTATATACCGGTACTGTTTATATATGCTATACGTTGAATGTTTATACATAAAAATACTACCAACATATACGAATAATGAACAACTTGAACAGATTTGCTAGAAATAATACAACCACAGCAGTGCAAAGCACTAACTGGAAATCCACAATTATACACAGCTCATTGCATCCTTGGGGAAACCAACGTCAAATGTCTCAGCCGGTCAATGAGATTCTTGGGCCTTTGCTTTGAAAAACTTCAAGCGATATCAAACCTAGTTTTGAAACATACAGTTTTCGCAGTTTGGCAGTTTGCACTCGTGATGCATCTGCAGACTTTATAAAGGGATCATATTTAATCGTTTAGGTCTGTCTACATGTTTGTTTTTGAAATGTAATCTCTTGCCTATACTCTAAAATGTATTTTTTAATTAATTAATTTATTTATTTTAAAAATCTGTACAAATGCTGATCACTTGGACGGTGCCTTCGAGGGTACATCTTTTGTAGAACAAGTGAACAAAAAGGCACCTGTACAGTACAGTACCTTGCTTTGAACAGTGTAATAAAACATCCCATCTTACACACGGATGTATTATCAGGACAGATCAGTTCTGTGTAGGATTAAACAAAGCGGCTGTGTCTTAACAGCAAGTTCCTGTTGAAAAGAGGGAAATCTTCATCATAGTAAAAGTACTGTAGAGGGTTGAGGCACATTATGAGACAGTTTAACCCCTTTTAAGCAGCTTAGGCTTCCATCACAAGCCCAGGATTAATTCGGTGTCATCTGATTATATCGTACGACTCTGGCAAACAGAGCACGTACTGTATGGATGCCTAACACTGACTGCTTACCCAAACGTTAGTTTAAATATAAAGTGCCTATTTACAATGTAATGTAATGCGTAAGGAGTAAGGGTATGCTGTTATAAGAAAATAATCCATGATTATTTTTTTTTACATTTAATGTTGTGGAATGTCCACGAAACAAGTTAGTTCCCTTTATCGCTTACATTGTAGCAGCACAAGCATCTCTTTTTTCTCTCTCACAGTTAATATCTGAAAAAAATGCAGCTTTGCAGCTTATTATGTTACTGAGAAACCGCAAAGCTCTCTGTCCGGAAAACTTTCCCATGATGAAAACCTTAAAGGAAAAGATTTACCTCTGACTGTAACAAAGTGCAGACATTGGAGACTCCTTCCAGACATACTAAATAAATCGCAATTTCCTCATAAAGAAATTCACCATAACAACATGTCAAATGATGTAACATATTAATCAACGTCTTCTGGTCATATTTGAGAATTCCACAGTGTTGTGGCACCGAATACTGAATTTCCTGAAGCTCTCTGAGCAAGACTAAGCGGACAACAGAAAGTGAAGAAACCAAACTCGCCGTACCTCTTTGGCCCGGTCCAACTCGTTGTGCAGAGCCTGCTTGGAAATCTCCACCTCAATGATCTTCTGCCTGAGCATCTCGTTCTCGTCCTCTGCCCGTGTGCGCTTGTCCTCCACGCTCTCCAGCTCATTGTGTAGACGCACTGAAACGTCTTTGGCCACCTGCATTCATACAGAGGAACATCGGAAGGATTGTGGAGAAATTTAAGGCTTATTATGAAAGAATGCATAGCATTTTATAACTTCTTCCATGTTCTTCAAAGAAATATGAATGGATACTACACACACACACACACCTTGAGGTCCTGCTCTAGGTTACGGAGCAGTTCTCCATCCACATGGCCAGTCTGGGCCACTCGCAGGCTTTTCTGCTCTGCCTTGCGCAGCCGGTATTGAAGGATGCGACAGTTTTTATTGGAGCGGTCCAGCTCCCTGCGAAGCTCGTGCAGCTGATACACCTCCTCTTCCAGGTAGCTGTCCCTGATCTCCTCCATCTCAGCACGCAACTCATCCACTTCATCCTGAGACAAGCAAGAATCAGTGGCAAAGATCAAATCAGAACTGAATGAGTATGAATCAGAATCAGATGCAGTGCTTCTAGAAGAGAGTACATGACTTTAACAGGACTGTGTCACATGACAAGAGGACAAAGTCACATGATCAGGGTCACATAATATAGATAAAACATGTGAAATACACTAGTACGGTACCCTGTACAAACAAAAATAGTAGGTGGTTCAAAGAGCCCAACAAGCCTAAGACAGCCAACAGATTCAGTGCAAACCAGCATTGGGATTAGCATTGGAATTAAAATAATTAAAATAAGAAGTGGAAATAGCAGTAGCATCTGAATCAGTAATCAAATACAAATACAACGCTTCATTAGAATCAAAATCTGAACCAGCATAAGAATCTGAAGCATCAATTCAATTCAATTTTATTTTATTTATGTTTAATAATGGACATGGTCACAAAGCAGATTCACAGAAATGCGGATGCAGATTAAGATCTCTAATTAGAATGCAAGAAGCACCAGTGTCACGGAAAATCTCGAGACTACAGAAGGACGAAACCTTAAGAGGAACCAGACTTCAAAAGGGAACGCATTCACTTCTGGGTGACACCGGATAGTGTGATGATAGTGATTAAGAATCTGAAATCATCATTACTATGTGAATCAGGATTCAAAAGGAGCATTAGAATTAGAATCTGAATCAGCAGAAGAGTCCAATATCTGAATTAGAATCAGCAATCAGAAGCATCACTATAATCAGAATCTGAATACGCAATCTGAAGAATCACTATAATCAGAAATCAGAAGCAATCACTATAATCAGAATCTGAATCAGCAAACAGAAGCAATCACTATAATTAGAATCTGAATCAGCAATCTGAAGAATCACTATAATCAGCAATCAGAAGCAATCACTATAATCAAAATCTGAATCAGCAAACAGAAGCAATCACTATAATCAGAATCTGAATCAGCAATCTGAAGACTCACTATAATCAGAAATCAGAAGCAATCACTATAATCAGAATCTGAATTAGCAATCTGAAGAATCACTATAATCAGAAATCAGAAGCAATCACTATAATCAGAATCTGATTCAGCAATTTGAAGAATCACTATAATCAGAATCTGAATCAGATCTGAAGAATCACTATAATCAGCAATCAGAAGCAATCACTATAATCAGAATCTGACTCAGCAATCTGAAGAATCACTATAATCAGAATCTGAATCAGATCTGAAGAATCACTATAATCAGAAATCAGAAGCAATCACTATAATCAGAATCTGACTCAGCAATCTGAAGAATCACTAAAATCAGCAATCAGAAGCAATCGCTATAATCAGAATCTGACTCAGCAATCTGAAGAATCACTATAATCAGAAATCAGAAGCAATCACTATAATAAGAATCTGACTCAGCAATCAGAAGAATCACTATAATCAGAATCTGAATCAGATCTGAAGAATCACTATAATCAGAAATCAGAAGCAATCACTATAATCAGAATCTGACTCAGCAATCTGAAGAATCACTATAATCAGAATCTGAATCAGATCTGAAGAATCACTATAATCAGAAATCAGAAGCAATCACTATAATCAGAATCTGACTCAGCAATCAGAAGCACCAATAGAATCTGAATCGGCAATCAGAAGCACCAATAGAATCTGAATCGGTAATCGAAAGCATTATTACTATCTGAATCAACAATCAAATGCTTCATTAGAATCAAATTCTGAATCAGTAGAAGAAACTGAAGCATCAAATCAGTTAAATTTAATTTTATTTATATTGCACTTTTAATAATCACCGTTGTCATAAATCAGCTTAGCAGAAATCTGGCTGCAGATTAAGATCCCTAATCAGCAAGCCAGAGGCAACAGTGGCACAGACGAAACCTTAAGCGGAACCGACAATCAGAAATATTATTCAAATAAAAATCTGAATTAGAATCTGAATCTGAATCAGCAATGGGAAGTATCGTTAGAATCTGAATCAGCCATCAGAAGCATTGATAGAATCTGAATCAGCAATCAGAAGCATCATTTGTATCAGAACCTGAATAGGCAGTGGAAAGCATCGTTAGAATATGAATTATCAATCAAAAGCATCATTAGAAAGAGAATCTGTATCAGCCATCAGAAGCACATTGAGAATTCTGAAAACTCAGACTGTTTTGTTATTACTGTTTACTGCATCTCAACCACCTCAAGTAAATAAACAAATAAATTAATAAAAATACTAAACATTGTTTTGAACATGTATAGCTTAAAGGTGCACCTATAAAATCAGACAGCGCTTGAGATGATACATCCTCGGTACAAAATAAATAGCATTGATTATGTACATTAGAGCCTCCAGAATTTCGTACTCGACCTTCACACGAGGACAGTTTAGAAGAATCACATGATCTCCCCATAATCTCACAGTCTACATACGGTCCTAACAAACACGCCAATACTGTACTCTGCACAATATATACAGTAGGGTCAAAACGTCCACCATCATGAACTGTCTTCCATTATTTACCAAAACCATTCAAGATGTACTTATTATTCAAAATATTTTTTTTTTTATTGGACCTTCTGACCCAAAAGAATAGACATACTTGAGGCATAATAGAAAGATAGAAAGAAAAAAAAAAACTGTGTGGTGATCAGCGGGAGAGAAAGGAAGAGACAGAGATACAGCCTGGCAGAGAACGGTAACTTTGAGAGTGGGAGACACATCTGGCACATCTGGCAAGATAGCCACAAAAACCCAGCACAGGCTCCTGAGGGGAAACAAGCGTCATGTTGCTGTAGTCGATTATCACACTGCTCTCATAGGCCGATGGGGAGCAGTAATAACGTTAAGGAAATACTGTCTGTGATACCATGATACAATCTGAGGAATTCAATAGAGTTGTTACTCATCTCAGCCAGATTGGTTTCATTGATCAGACAACTGATCAGACATTTCATTGATCAGACAACTGATCAGACATTTCATTGATCAGACAACTGATCAGACATTTCATTGATCAGACAACTGATCAGACAATGGAAGGCACAGTCTTACATTTTTGACATGACAGTGGTATCGTCTCTTTTTGACAAAAACTCAGTCATATTCTTCTTCTTCCTCTTCTTATTATAGATGAACATGGTTTGGTAGGTTGATTGGCGTGTCTAAAGTGTCCATAGTGTATGAATGTGAGTGTGTATGTGATTGTGCCCTGCGATGGACTGGCACCCTGTCCAGGGTGTACCCCGCCATGTGCCCCATGCCTCCTGGGATAGGCTCCAGGTTCCCCGTGACCCTGAAAAAGGAGTAAGCGGTTGACGATGGATGGATGGATGGATGGATGGTTTGGGGAAATAAATGCCCCCCCCCACAATCGTAACCGGTAATATATAAAATTTGTGATTTTGGAAATCCAAGTTCTGTTTCGTTCATGTAGTACTAGATCAGGACTCCACTTATACACAACTTGAAAGAAAGAATGAAGTGTTGAAGAAGCCAGGAAGAAGATTTAAGACATATGGACAAGGCGTCGGAGTGAGATCAGAAGAACAACTGAAGCTTTCTCAGGCGTGACGTGTTGAAACGAGCCCTCTGGGGCATCCATCATATGGCCTTTACTCCACCAGGTCAAGCTCAGCGCTGGACTAGAAAGGTTAGATGGGGTTCTGATTCAAATCTGAACGTCCTGCAGATCTCTTCTGACAAAATCTGAATGATGAGTTGTACACTGAACCGTCAGTTCCCTGGTCTTGGAGTACAGCATGTCCTGACTCAACTAATGTAATAATTACAGCAGGAAACATATTCAGAGGTGCAGGACAGGAGGTGCTCCAGGACCAGGGATCAGGGTTGGGGACCTGTGCCTTAGAGGGACAACCAAGAGTTCTAGATGTGACCTCTACAGTATGAATGCACCTGAGGGGATGAAATCATTGTATGGAGTGATTTGGGATTGAACTCTAAAACAGGGACTGGATATAACGCATGGTGAGGCCTGAGAGAACACCCTTAAACAGACAGAAGGTGGGTGTTGTGTTGTTTCTGGAGACTCGTTACCTTGAGGTAATCGTTTTCTGAACGAAGCTCTTCAATTTCCCGTAATAAATCCTCCTCTGCCAGCTCTCTGACGCCCTCCGGTTTGAGCTGCGCGCTCCCGGTATGTTTTTCCGGTTTGGGTTTCTCTCGCGCAGGTGAAGCTTGTGCCTGAGACACTGTGATGTCCGGTCTCTGGCTGTACAGTCGCGCTCCGCCGGAGGCCCCCACAGCTTCATCCGCAGCAGCGTGCACGCGCTCACTGGATCCGGATCCGGACTCGGCATCGCTGCTGGCGGCCTGAGCGACGCGCTGCTCGTCGGACAGCGGCTCGGAGGGACAATCGGACAGGTCCGAGCTGCTGTCTGTCTGAGCAAGGCGTCCCGTGGGAACGCGCACCGGTGAGTCGGAACCGTGTTCCAGGAGAGGAGCGCGCGTGAGCGGTATCAGCTTCCCCTTTCCGCTTTTCGGAAGTCGTGGGACGGTGTCCGCCGCTTTCCCGACCGGTTTCACCTGCGTGACCTTTGAGACCTTTTTAGTCACTGAGGATTTGGCGGCGCTTTTCAGCGGCGCCGGTTTGTCCCTGGTTCCGGTCGCGGCGCGTCTCACAGCGCGGCTGTGTGGACTGAAGGGCGCCGCGAGATGAAGATGCTGCTGCTGATGCTGCTGCTTGTTGACTTTAGGAGATTTCGGTGCGAGCGTGGTGGATTTCGGAGCTCTGGAGTGGCCATCCTTCAGGAAAGGTCTGGCTGGAGACGGTGCACGGTTTAACCTCTTCCTGTCCAGCGGCTGGCTTTGCGGTTTCGCGTCGCTGCTCGAGCCATCAGCGCTTTCCATCATAACAACGAGCGGAACACAAACCCGGACCGATCCGAAGCGAGCGCGCGCACGGCACCAGCAACGCGGCACTCTTCACCCTTCTCTCTCATCACTTCGAACTCATGCACAACTCTGATTCAGTTCCGGTCATCCATCGCCTTATTCGAATCCCATTAATCCTGTACCGAGGAGCGTCTTTTCAGCAACAAATGGTGCGCGCGCGAGGCAGAACTGCATCAGCAGCCCGGAAATACGAGATCAATATGTCCGTCCTTCCCTTTTCATACAGCGTACAGTTAACCCATCCTCCTGTCGTCTCTCTCTCTCTCTCTCTCTCTCTCTCTCTCTCTCTCTCCCTCCCTCCTGCTGTTCTTCTTCTCTCTGACAGAGGGAAAATCTGCAGCCGCTGCGGTGTGACGCCCGGTGCCGTGAACCGCGCAGTGCGCATGCGCCACTCTACACTCCCCTCACGCGCAGCTTCGGCAGACAAACTGCGTTATAAATCACTTTCTCTCTTCACACACCTACTCGGATATTCCGAGTTCTTTCGAATTCTCACCAAAACCGTCTATAAAACGCGGTTTGGGACGTGGCCCGTGTATTTATCTCTAGAATAGGAATAGACAGGAATCTTCTAGCATGTTGCAAAAGGAAAGACGAGGGGAATAAACAAAGCGAGCAGGTGGAGCCTAGCCACGCCCCCGTTACCTTGGTAGCAGGTGTTGCTCAGGCTCGTCGTCATGCAAATGCACTGACCTGTAGAATTCTGACTGAAGCACTTTACAAGTTCCACCCGCTTTAGATATAGTGGTCTTCACAAGGCGCTTAACCACAGACCTCCACCATATCATGGCTGACTCTGTGCTCTGACCCCAGTTTCCTAACAAGCCATAATCATATATAAATATATATAATCATATATAAATAAGCATATTAAACATATCCAATTCTGCACATAAACAGGCGAAAAAAAAAAAAACAGAAAAAAGTGTGACATTTTAAATGGTATGTCAGTATGTCAATAGTCACCTCCCTCCAGTTGTTGTGCATAGATCACGTTTTCAATTCAGCAATTTGGCTTAGTGGTTCTCACGTTTGAATTGCAACTCCAGGGTTGGAGGTTCGAATCCCTCCTCTGCCCTGTAAGTGAAGTTTGCATGTTCTCTTCGTGCATCAGAGGTTTCCTCTGGGTACTCTGGTGTCCTACCCCAGTACAAAGACATGCACTGGCATCTCTAAATTGTCCTTAATGTGTTCGATTGTCTGCGATGGACTGGCACTCTGTCCAGGGTGTACCCTGCCTTGTGCCCGATGCTTCCTGGGATAGGCTCCAGGCTCCCCGTGACCCTTAAAAGGAGTAAGCGGTTGAAGATGGATGGATGGATGGATGGATGGATGGTGTTCGATTGTGCCCAGCGATGGGTTGGGGCCTGCTTTGTGCCTGGGATAGGGTGCAGGCTCCCCTGCGAACCTGTGTAGGGTAAGCGTTATGGAAAATGGATGGAATTTCAATTCCGTTGTATTCATACAGCACTTTTACCAATTAACATTCTCACAATGCAGATTTAAAGAAATCCGGATGTAGGTTTAGATAATTAATGGGCAAGTCAGAGGTGACAGCAGCAAGGAAAAACTCCCTGAAACAACATGAAAGAAACCGTGAGAGGAACCAGGCTCAAAAGGGAACCCATGCTCTTTTTTTCTGACAACCCAATATATAGTGTGATTATAAATGATTACTCTTCTACAGCTGTTTATTGTGAAGTCAGACAGTATTAAGTGTGTTGAAAGGACGTTCAGTATATTGTGAAGACAGTTTATGATTATAGCAGCAGTTCTTAGGTACAAGTCTGCACTATCCAGGTGTGATGATCTACTAAGGTGTGAGTCTAAGCCATGAACAATTTTTTGGGAAAGTGCAGATCTTTTGGGTATCCATCTGGGATCCACATGAGCAGAAAGTGAATCAAAAGTACAGAAAGCTTCAAGTAGACATAGCATATCAGCATTTTAGTGTTAAATCCATGCAAAGGTTTTCACATGGCTAGTGAGTTTCTATTGAAAATGCTTTTCGCGCTTCCTTTTATTGCTGTAAGTGGCCCACTCTTGTGATGTAGGTAGGCTATATGGAAAAAGTCAACTAGCACCTGTTGGAAACAAAATTGAATCACGCATAATAAAACATCGCCATCTAATGGCTTGAAGGAGATACTGAATTTCTGAACAGGTTTAAAACACAATAAATAATAATAATAATAATAATAATAATAATAATAATAATAATAATAATAATAATATCTTGCTCATATACCTAGGTAATAAATATATATTTTTATTTCCACTTCATTAGTTCAAGAACACCACGAGTTATAAATATCACCCAAAAAATGTTTAAACATGCCAAACTGTTTCAAATTCCTAAACTCAGATTACAAAGTACACTTCCTCACCTCAACATCTAAGTGAGGATCCATTTCAATTTTTTTTTATTTAATTTTTTAAACAAGTTCTGAATCATAAATTCTAAAATAGTCCTATAAATGATGAAAATGAACATAAGGTTAATCTATACAATGCAGCAGTTATTGCTACTTCACTATAGAAATCCTCACAGTGGGATGAACTATTATGGGCCATGACATGTTCAAGTTCAATAACAAGAGAAAACCATGCGACAGATTTACCAAGTATGATTATTAGTGTTCCTGCAGCAATACTGACATGTATAAAAAGAAAAGTATTTGACTTCAAAATGCTTCAAAAACTGAGAGTTTGACTTAAAACATTATATATTTAAAAAAAGTAAAATCAACAATTCCAATTTCCCTTTAAGAAAAAAAAAGACAATTGAAAATAGGGACAGAAAATAATTCTAGCAATAGCTTAGTAAATCTGACTCATTGTGTTTCAAGACTGCAGAATACAAACAAAGGAAAACTGAAGTAAAGACAATTACGCACGCAAGTCATCAAGTAAAAAGCACTTAGTGGTAAATAAAGGCCCTTCATCAACAAGTCTGGCACTGTCACACACAAGAAGGGAAAAAAAAGGTAAGCAACCTTCAGGTTAGTACACATTCTTTAAATATGTCAGGAAACATGAGAAATACTGCGGGTTTTTAGGTTGGTTTACAACCTTATAGGTTTACAAAGCCTTTGTTAGAAATCATATTAAACTTGAAAATGGAGTATGTGGCCTGTGTGGAAAGACTGCGGGTTAGATTTTCAGTACACATACACACACCTGTTTCTCAGAATAAGAACCAAAGCTGCCACATTAGGTCCTTATGCAGTTACTGAGTATTTTGTTTAATGCAGGGTGTGAATACATACCAACAGATTGAAATCTCTGTGCACTATTATGTGCACTCGAATCATAAAAAATATATAATATACTGCTCCATTTTCGTCCACATCATACATTATTGTGCCTGTTGTTAATTAGTGATTACAGGAGGCTTCAAGTACAATAGCTATGTGTGTAAATGTGTGTGTTCCCATGGCAATATCTGCAGTGACAACAAAATAAGATGCTCCAGAATGAGGTGCATTTCATTTAACAGTCCTTTTTAGAACTCAGCCCATAATAGCCATTTACGTGACATTTAGTCATGAACAAAAGGTCCGTGATCTTGTTGGTGCTATTAATGTCATCTACTCGCCCCCATATAAAAAAAAAAGAATTAAAAAAAAATTCCAGTTCTTTTAGCACCCTCTATAAAACCCTCCTTTTGTGTAATTCCATTGAGTCAAAAGTAACAGAAATGGCACTCCTAGTGTCTACGATGCATTAGTGCTTGAGATTTCTGTACACAGCCTGCCCTGGAAAATCTCAGCTACAAGTGTGGATTGTAGTGCAAGAACATGACGAACAAGAATATAGACAGAGGCTGTAAAATCTGACCACCATCCCCTATCAGGAAAGAACTAAAAAATAAATTGGGAACTCTAGTCTCTGGTACATTTGGCATATTTGCTAAGAAAATTCTATCAGGCAGAGAGAGAGAGAGAAAGAGAGAGAGAGAGAGAGAGGCAGGGCAGAGAGAGAGAGAGAGAGAGAGAGAGAGAGAGGGGGGCAGGGAGAGAGAGAAAGGTGCAGAGAGAGAGAGAAAGGGGCAG
>JAFFST010046716.1:47355-59792 GCA_022414735.1 Noturus placidus
TTTCCGTTATATATATATATATATATATATATATATATATATATAATTCGATTAAAATAGTAGCAAGGACAGCAATAGTATGTGAGAATAGAAATGCACTTTCCCTTCTGTTAACACCTTTATGGGACTGCAGAGATGCAAACATTATAGAAATGATATTGGTACATGTGGATTACTTTCTTTAGGGCAAACCACATTTAATTATTTGTTTGTCTGTTTTTGTTTGTTTGTTTATTATCAGTGGATGATGGAATCTGCGAGCATTACAGGCACACAGCGATAATGTAAACCTAATTCAAAATATGACAGTGATATTTGTTATCTAGATGAAAAATACTACTACTAATATCAGATAATTAAAAAAAAAAATCAACTAGAAATCGTTTGTCCTCTCAGGCTGCCGTAGAAAACACGTGACGTTGTGGTAGTTAGGAGAGCTGGAGAATAATCTCCACAGAGGTGTACGCAAAGCCCTGCATCCCTGCGAGCTGTTTATCCTTCACGGCTTCTTTCCTCAGACACAAAATGGCAGCGCAGAAAATAACCGAGGCGCACGAGCACATCGCCAAAGCGGAGAAATGGTGAGAAAACAACAATGACGTCATTTCACAGTTTTATATATTCATGCTGAATGTCATTATCAGGTCGCAGAGTACTAACCGAGCTCTCTGCATGCAGGTGCACAGCGCATTGTGTTCCTAGTGCATGGGCGTAACCACGCATTCTTTGGAGGGTCATGAACCCTGCGAACGGATCTGTCTTTTCTTCATCTATTCTATTTATTTATGTCTATTCCTTTTTAATATATTACTGTTTATTAAGGAAAATAGGTGTCCCCCCTCCAGTTGTGCACTTGGTTGCGCCCATACTCAACACAAGTTTGTTGATCTATTTTAGGAGCTCAGTCTGTAAGAAATGGAGACAGCAGACAAGTGAAGAAAAGTGCAGCAGAACATATGAGCTTTTTCCAGAGAGCAAGTAACTAGATCGCTAAATATTAGGTAACCTTATCTTAGTATAGAAGGCATCATACCATGGCTTGGTTTGTTCTTAAGAACATCAATGAACTATTGATATTTGCACACCCACGAAGTAGGCTAGGCCAACATCAGTTCCGGTTTTTGACCATTAATGTTACATTCACTTGCACCCCCCCAATGTCCACGCCATGGTTACGCCCTTGTCCTAGTGTATGTGATATCATTCAGGTTTTGTAAACAATGTCACTATCTAACCTTAGTGTAATTTGTAATCGGCGTGGCGTGCGCACTGTGTTGTTGCCCAGGTGACCGCTGTAGTGCTGTTGATCTTGTGGTCATATTGATGCTGTGGAGTAGATGGTGTGTGTAGGTCATTCAAACAATGGTGTGTATGATATCTTGAGTGTCTTTCCGAAGCTTAAAGACCAGCATGACAAAGTGGAAACCAGACTATGATGGAGCTGCGTCTGAGATGGCCAAAGCTGGTGAGCGAAAAATAATCCATGTGTACTAAATGTCCATGTAGTGTGTGTTTACACTCAGTAGTAGCTAAGTAGTCTGTCACTCAGCCTCTGTCACTCAGTGTAGTCTGTCACTCAGCCTCCTTCTACCTCATCCATCAATGGAAAAGAGAGCAGATATTATTATTTTACTAATACACACTTTACATACAGTAGCTGTATCAATCACTTTATACTAGCGAACTTGTTTTTGCTGCTTCATTACATAATAGCTACACTCCATGTTTACAATCATAGGCCATGTCCTGTGTAGTTATTGTTCTGTTCTGTGTGTTTTAATGTTTTGCACTCATCTCACACTCTTGTGTGTTTGCACTTTATGTAGTCTTGCGTACTGTTCCGTGTTGCACCGTGGTCCTGAACAAATGCCATTTTGTTCCAATGTATACAAGCAATATACATGAATGGCAATTAAAAACCCATTCAACTTGATTCAGCCTTGATTCGACTTGGTTGGTGGTTCGTTCTCGTAGTAACATGGTAGTACTAAAGTAAGTAAGTAATTAGATTTACAGTGCATCCGGAAAGTATTCACAGCGCTTCACTTTTTTTGGGCAGTTTCTCCCATTCTTCTTTGCAGGACCTCTCAAGCTCCATCAGGTTGGATGGGGAGCGTCGGTGCACAGCCATTTTCAGATCTCTCCAGAGTTGTTCAATCGGGTTCAAGTCTGGGCTCTGGCTGGGCCACTCAAGAACATTCACAGAGCTGTCCTGTAGCCACTCCTTTGTTATCTTGGCTGTGTGCTTAGGGTCGTTTTCCTGTTGGAAGATAACCCTTCATCCCACTCTGATGTCCAGAGTGCACTGCTTTCATGTTTCCCTCGATCCTGACTAGTCTCCCAGTTCCTGTCACTGAAATACATCCCCACCACCATGCTTCACTGTAGGGATGGTATATGCCAGGTGATGACTGGTGCCTGGTTTCCTCCAGATATGATGCTTGCCATTCAGGCCAAAGAGTTCAATCTTTCTTTCATCATGGTCTGAGAGTCCTTCAGGTGCCTTTTGGCAAACTCTAGGCGGGCTGTCATGTGCCTTTTACTGAGGAGTGGCTTCTTTCTGGCCATTCTACCATAGAGGCCTGATTGGTGGAGTGCTGCAGAGATGGTTGTTGTTCTTCTGGAAGGTTCTCCTCTCTCCACAGAAACACGCGGGAGCTCTGTCAGAGTGACCATCGGGTTTTTGGTCACCTCCCTGAATAAGGCCCTTCTCCCCGATCGCTCAGTTTGGCCGGGACGACCAACTCTAGGAAGTGTCCTGATGGTTCCAAACTTCTTCCATTTACAGATGATGGAGGCCACTGTGTTCATTGGGACCTTCAATGCTGCAGAAATTTTTTGTACCCTTCCCCAGATCTGTGCCTCGATACAATCCTGTCTCAGAGGTCTCCAGACAATGCCTTGGACTTCATGGCTTGGTTTGTGCTCTGACATGCATTGTTAACTGTGGGACCTTATATAGACAGGTGTGTGCCTTTCCAAATCATGTCCAATCAACTGAATTTACCACAGGTGGACTCCAATCAAGGTGTAGAAACATCTCAAGGATGATCAGTGGAAACAGGATGCACCTGAGCTCAATTTTGACTGTTATGGCAAAGGCTGTGAATATTTATGTACATGTGCTTTTTGTGTTTTTTATTTTTAATACATTTTCAAAGATTTCAAACAAACTTCTTTCATGTTGTCATTATGTGGCATTGTTTTTAGAATTTTGAGGAAATTAATGAATTTAATCCATTTTGGAATAAAGCTGTAACATAACAAAATGTGGATAAAGGGAAGCGCTGTGAATACTTTTCGGATGCACTGTATATAACACATTTAAACACAGCAAAGCTGACTAAAGTGCTTAACAGAGTAAGAAAAAGTAAAATGGAAAACAGAATAAAACCAAACAGAGGGAGACAATAGACAATAGTAAACATTAGATTAAAACACCTGGGAGGCGAGATATGCTTTCAGCCTCTTTTTAACAATGATAATTGAGGGTGCAAGATGGATGTCCTATGGCAATTGATTCCATAAACGAGGAGGCGGTAACTGAAAAAGCTCTATCCCCCTTAGTTTTTAAACGGGATCGAGGGACATACAGAAGAATCCTATCAGAAGATCTTAAAAATCTGCTAGATGAATGTGGTGTAAGAAGATCATTGAGATACGATGGAGCTTGATCATTAAGAGTATTAAAGACAATCTTAAACTGGATCCTAAACTGGACCGGGAGCCAATGGAACGATGGTAAAATCGGGGCTACATGGTCATATTTCTTTGCCCTGGTCAGCAGCCTTGAAGCTGCATTCTGAACCATCTGGAGACAAACAAGAGATGACTGAGGAAGACCCATGTACAATGAATTACAATAATCTAAGCGTGATGTGATAGAAGTATGAATAACCTTCTTGAAATCTTGAAAAGACAAAAATGTTTTAAGTAATGTACTAGAAGTATTCATGTGTGTAGTTTTGGTATGAATGTATCAGCAGTATGAGTGTAAACATGTCAATATCACTGCTGGGTTGAGAAACGCACCACCAACCACTAGAGGGTTTTTAAAATTGATACCGAATGAAAACATACCATTCGGAGTAAAATATTGCTGAACTTTATTACAAAAAATAAGCAGTACTGACTATGTACATTACTATGTAATGTATGAACTATTTATAAATATTAAAATAAATAAAAGGTTTACATCAAAACTGAACCCAAAAGTAGCACTCAGAATTACAAATAAAATTAGAAACATCCAAAATGAATAACAAACCACTTCAAAATAACAACGAAATTTGTCGGTGATAGTTTATTTTATTTCGCCGCTAGAGGCCGCTCTCATACTGTATAATGACAGTAGACCTTTCTCATCCGCTCCAACAAAGGATGCATTCTGGGAAAAAAAAATATCGTTGTGGATTATAGCAGTAGTTTTCAAAGTGGGGGCCGCCAGGGGGCGCCCGGGGCCTCAACAATTTGGTGTGAAAAACTCACTCTCAGACAACCACACACACACACAATCAATTCCTAATGTAATGTAAGATGTAATTATTAATAAAAAAAAAGGGGGAATAATTTTAAATCGTGTTGAATACTAGGTTCTCAATGTCCTTAATTATTTGGTTCGATTATTTGTTTTGGAACACTGGACTAAATGATGTTGCCATTACTTTCTCACAGCTGTGGCTTTCAAAAATGCTAAGCAGTTTGAGCAAGCAAAGGACGCATACCTGAAGGAGGCAGACTACCATACGGAGAACAAAGCGTATCCTTTTTCCACGGATATGACCACGCTCCATAACTGTAGTATAATAACCGATACTACAGTGCTGTTTGGTTCTCACTTCTGATTGGGCAGAATTTTCTTTAACAGCAGCTCTGAAAATAGCACCAGCTGCAGGGTTTATATGAATGCACTCATTCTAATGTGTATAATTTCTACGTAACAACGTACTCAAGGATACGCATAGCAGATGGTCAACATAATCAGGGTTCAAAAGTACCCTATAGGGCCAAATGTATGTGGACACCTGACCATCACACCCATATGTGGTTCTTCCCCAAACTGTTGCCACAATGTTGAAAGCTCAGAATTGCACAGAATGTCTTTCTGTCTGTATGTTGTAGCTTTACAGTTTCCCTTCACTGGAACTAAGAGGCCCAAACATATTCCGGCATGATGATGCCCCCTGTGCACAAAGCAAGGTCCATGAAGACATGGTTTACTGAGGGTGGAGTAAAAGAGCTTGCGTGACCTGCATAGAGTCCTGACCTCAACCCAATAGAACAGTTTTGGGATAAACTGGAATGCTGACTGTTCCCCAGACCCCCTCATGGCCTGATCTCACTAGTGCTCTTGGTCAAATACAAAAATCGAGTGGAAAGATTTTCCAGAAGAGTGGAGGTTATTATAACAGTAAAAGGGGGAACTACATCTGGAATGGCTTGTTCAAAAAGCACATATTGGTGTGATGGTCAGGTGTCCACAAATCGTTTGCCATATAGTATACAGTGTGTGTTGATATGGTAAATATTTATGTGAGGAGATGTTTATTTTGCAAGGGGTCTTTAGTGTCAGCACTTTATTATAGTCAGAGGTAAAGATGAAACTTGTACGTTTTCCTTTAAGTACACGGGATAGTCTTTAGGACAGAGGGCTATTGGGTTTGCTTGATAACATGACAAGCAGCATTTGTCTTTTTAATTTCAAGAGAAGTAGCTGTTTTAGCATACATAATAACAGGAACCATTGTTGTCTATAAGTAAAATATATTCTTAAAGGAGCTATTTTCATGATTATAACATGAGCAGTCTCATACAAATAATTTGTGTTGGGAAAGCATTCACCCTATTGTTTGAATCCCAACAAGGCTACAGACGTCGGGAGCCAAGGGAGCAAAACTGGCCGATGATTGTACACTCACTCACTCACTGCCCTGTCAATCACAGTGACACTAGCTGAGTGAGTTTATGTATGTAGAAGAGGGAAGATAGCACGATAATGCAGCACATGTGGCTGTACAAAAAGATTTAGCTTAGAGGCAACATGTGTTAGCCTTCAACCTTGCTGGTTGGTATGACATGGGAGAGCTGGCTGGAGGGTGGGAATTGGCAGGTGACCGAATTGGGTGAAATCAGATATTTAATTAGTTTAATTAATGTTAATGTTGGTAAACATTTTATTGGTTTATATGAGGAGCTACAGCTGGGTAATGTATCCTCTATACATTGAAGTGTAAAGACATAAACATTGTACATCCAAAAAAGTGGGGCGTAAGAGATGGAATGATTATAAGACAGGACTTTTCATATACGCTAAGAAGGGGTCATAGTAACATGATTTTGAACTAAAGTTGGAAACCACGTTGGAGAATTTCAACACATCCCTCTTGCACTACTTCACCCACATCAGCACGGGTGCTTCCAGTTCTCAGCAGTAAACACCAGCCTGGTGAAATAGCAAGAAAAATAAATAGTCTTTTCTTTTTTTCAAAACAAAATTGTGAATTGTTCTGCTTCCATCAACCCATGTTCTTTACTTACCTTTAATAAAACAGATTGTTCCATGCTGCAAAGTAAGTGCTCACAAATGTTTTGGATTAAAGTGGTTATTAATATTCATTAAATGTTGTTAAATAGTATATTTTTGTAATTCTGTTTTTGGACTCCAGGGCGATTGAGCAAGCAGGCATGATGCTGAAGGTGAGTTCTCATTTGTTAGTCTGGGGTCACATCATGTGGTCTGATTAAAAAGCTGTGAATGCTAATGTAAATCAAGGGTATTTACTAAACTGTAACATAATAGCTTTTGGATTGAATCACCGGTCACTGAAACAGATTTTGAACTGAATCACTGTTAGTGTGTGTAACCGAGGAGACATCTCGTTTCTATAGGATATGAAGCGACTCCCGGAGGCTGTTGAATTAATTGAGAAAGCCAGCGTGATGTACATGGAGAATGGAACATCAGGAACTGCAGGCATAGCTTTGGACAGAGCCGGAAGGTATGTAACAGCACGATGATCATCACGCCCCAGACTGTAAATACAGAAGAAGAGATTTATGATTAAACTCGCATGAAACATAGAAATTTACAAACACCAAAGTTGAGATTTTTTTTTTTTGGTTGTTTGATTTTGGTGTTAAGAAAATGACCAAACTATTGGAAAATCTTGGAAGTTTGTGATCACATTATAGAAACTGAAACGCATATCTGCGTCATCACATGCTCTTTTGAAATTAATGAAACAGTCCTGTCTGAATAATAAATATGAACAACTGCACACTGTATATCTGAATGCATGTGCTATTGTATCTCTGGAACGAGGAAACATGGTCACTTCACAATTAGATTTCCACCATTATGTCTTACCCTCCAATATGTTGGCTGGAAATTGTGTCTTGAGTTAAAACAAAACAAATCAAAACAACAACATCATTTGTGATGAACAAATCTTATTAATTAATTATATTGTAATGAATTAATTCATCGTATATTCCACGTCTGTATTTGGCTGTACCTAACTATCAGTTTCCTTTCTCACAGACTTATTGAACCGATGGATCTGGAGAAAGCAGTGGACTTGTATCAGAAAGCTGCATCTGTTTTTGAGGTAAGATGACAAGTTATACCTATTGTCTCGCATCTCCAGGGTTGAGGGGTTGAATCCTGCCTCCACCTTGTGTGCATGGAGTTTGCATGTTCTCCCCATGCTACGCGGATTTCCTCCGGGTACTCTTGTTTCCTCCCCAGTCTAAAGACATGCGTTTTAGGTTGATTGTCAATTCCAAATTGTCCATAGTGTGTGAATGTGTGTGCGATTGTATCCTGCAGTGCGGAAAATGGACGGATGGGTGGATATGGCACGAGCAAGAGAAGAGCGAATATATTATAGGGAATATTGCTTTTACTGTATATAACAGTTCCATAAACATGAAATTAATATTGAGTAACTGACATTTCTGACACAATACGGCCAAATATTTTGTTTATTTTTTTTCTGCTAACGGAAATAGAGCCCACAACCCCGTGAGCTAGCTAGCTCGTATTGATATGTATATTCCTGTTAAAGGTGTTTCTGATGCAATCAGCTTCCTTTCTTCCTTTTCACCTTCATCTGATGAGCTTGCATATTTAAAGTCAAAAGTTCTATTCATGAAAATTGTATCGTTTGCTATGTCCACTGAAGATGTCGGAAACGCTATTGTAATAACCGTTTCGAATTAAGAAGCGGAATTTTACCCTGCAAACACAGACGAGCGAAGTGATACACACCATGAAATGTCCCAGTGCAGTTATGTTAAATATGAGCACTCTTGGAATGCCGATCGACCAATCAAATTAGTGGACCGGAACTATCTATTGTGTAAAACAGTGTTATACTGTCGAATTCATAAGGTGTGGATTTATTTTCTATAACAGCAGCTCTGACAGTAATACCGGCTGTAATTCAAATCACAGCTTTATATGAATGCATTGTAATGTGTTCTAATACACTACCATATATATAGGAAAAAGTTATTTATGGAGACATGTTTAATGAAAGCGTTGTTATTTAACAAAGAAAAACGTCTAATTGTAGGTAAAGTGACATTCCTGTAATGAAACATTTATGTAAGGAGTCTCCAGTGTCAGAACTTTGCAACAGTCTGTAAATTTTATAGCATGGGAAATTCTTCAGAACACTGGAGTTTGCATTTTTTTTTTTTGCCTGTTTCTCAGTAACATGACAAGCTGCATTTTAAAAATTTTATATTATTAAATTCAAGGTGGAGAAATAAAGAGAGGCTGGTGAGAGAATGACTGTTTATAGTTTCCGTAATGTAAATGATAACAGGAACTTGTTTTGTGGAACACAACGTTAAATGTAACAACAAACTAATGAAAATTGTGGTGTCATTCTTTAAGCAATTAAAAATCGAAATCATTTTGTAATGAGATTTCTGTGTTGTAGGAAAATAATGAACTTCGGGGTGAGAACTAACTCTGCTTCACGTCAGGCTGCATGACACCATCCCATTGTTGATTATTTTCCTATAATAGCAGGCCACAATATGTTTTATTCCTTACATATCTTCTTGTCAGAGGTGTTGATTGCTCAGTGATAAAAATTCTACACAAGTGACCTGATGATGTCATATTTATGAATCATAATTGCAAAATTGTTTAGTTCATGATGGGTGCTGCCAAATTTATAACTCTTTATACTTTACCATGACATTTATTTAAAAAAGGAAATCCTTGGTATATGCTGTATTTGCTCATACTGTTATTTTGCAATAATAATGGGTATTTAGGATCAGTTGAACCTTAAAAACTCTTAAAAAATGTTTCACAAGTCTTATTTGGCCTCCACGTGTAGAACGAGGACCGGCTCAGACAGGCTGCGGAGCTGCTGGGAAAAGCGTCCAGACTCCTGGTGCGACTGCGCAGGTGAGTGCAAGCGTCTGTAAGTCTGACCTGTTCTGACCCGCAGCCACATTTCCGCTCTCTTCTCCTTTCCATCTGCCCTCTTTGCCGTTTTCCTGTAAACGATTAAGATTGGCACAGACTAATTTTAGCCTCTTAAATGTGAGAGATAATGCAGTACATCTTGTCTTACGGCGTACCTGTCTCGCTGCTCCACAGGCTGGACGACGCAGCTGTCTCTCTGCAGAAAGAGAAAAACATGTACAAGGAGATTGAGAATTACCCCACTTGCTTTAAGGTACACTTTTATGTGTGAGAAGGGTATAGTGCATAGATCATGAGATGCTTCCGAGCAAAGAACCCCAGACATGTGTGTGTGTGGGTGGGTTTTTAACATTAATATTTTCCTGATCACTTTATTAGACACACCTGCACATAGTAATTGTACCGTTTCATTTGGATTCTTCAGTCTCAGTTTCTGAGCACAGGAACACGGTTGCATGGATATTTGTAGTTGCTGTACTGTTTTTCAATCCAGCAGTGATTGTTTAAACCCCAGCTCATATCAGCACCACACATTATACCATGTCCCAAATATACATTAACAGATGATCTACAGTCAGGTACAAAGTGATTTAGATAGATAGATACTGTTTTGTCATTGCACAGTACAAATACTCAGCAACGAAATGCACTTTAGCATCTACAGCATGTATGTGTGTGTGTGTGTGTATGTATATATATATATATATGTATATATATACATATATATATATATATATATGTGCAGTATCTATTGAGTTTATAACAATATGAATTGTAATTACGCTCTTAAAAAAACTGATGGGGTATAAAAATGTATACTATATACTAGTAGATACGGTAGCTAATTTTCATTGTGTTATTATTATCTGTGATTGTTGATCTGCTTCCTGTGGTTCTGCCTGTAGAAAACCATAGCACAAGTGCTGGTCCATCTCCATCGTGGTGACTTTGTAGCAGCGGATAAGTGTGTGAAAGAGAGTTATAGGTATGAACTTCTTCATAACTCTGTTCAATTTGATCGGTGTCATAGCTACAGAGTCACTACAGTCGATTTAGCAAATCGCTATCAAAAAAAATCTGTGCTAGAGTTTACCTTTAATTCAGTTTTGCAGAGTGTTCTGCCCACTAGAAGGCACTGTTGTCCTAATTTTCCAAGATAACAAAGCCTTCCCTTCAGTGTTCAGTGTCAAAAAGCCCTGAATCATTAAGCTGAATCACAGATGTGATTGGTTTTTTGGATTTGGGAATGCTTTTAAATGTGCACCTCTGCTTCCTGTCTTAGTCTTCCTGGGTTCAGTGGCAGCGAGGACTGTGTTGCGATGGAGACATTACTGGCGGGTTATGACAAGCAAGACGAGGAGGATTTGTTTCTTGTGTGTAACTTACCTCTTCTCAAGTACATGGACAACGACGTAAGAGACGAGTGTATATGGCCACAATCTCATATATAAACAAAAGACTTTAACAGAACTCTGCATTGTATATTGGTATTTCTCTTTCTGTAGTGCTGGCTGCAAGGCAAGTCACAGGTTTATTTAGTTAGTTACATTTATATAGCGCTTTTCTGGACACTGAAAGACAGGGGTGTCCAGTCTTATCCAAAAAGGGCCTGTATGGGTGCAAGTTTTCATTCCAACCAAGCAGAAGCCACACTTCAACCAGCACTAGTGTGTACGCCAGCCATAGTGCACCAGAACACCCACCACACACCAGCTATTAGTGGAGAGGAGAGTGATGTAGCAAAATTCAAAGATGGAGATTAGGGGGCCATGAGAGAAGGGCCAATGGGGGAATTTCCAGGGTTATACTCCTACTCTTTTTTATGATAAGTGTCTTGGGATTTTTACTGACCACAGAGAGTCAGGACCTCTGTTTAACGTCTTATCCGAAAGACATTATCGTGTCCTATAGGCATTAGACCACAGGGTGAGCGCCCCCTGCTGGCCTCACTAATACCACTTCCCGCAGCAACCTTAATTTTCCCCAGGAGGTCTCCCATCAAGGTACTGGCCATGTTCAAAACTGCTTAGCTTCAGTGGGAAATCAGGCGAGAACTGCATGGAGATATGATTCTCCAGTTTATATTAATATACTCATTCTGATATGTTATCACTCCTACATCACACAACCCCAAGTGCTCTACTCTTTACTTAGTCTTTTTTTTTTTGTTGTTTCTTTTTTAAAGGATGTTTAATGTAATGACTAACAGTGCTCTGTTCCTGCCTTTGTGAACAGTATGCAAAGCTGGCCATCTCTCTGAAAGTACCTGGAGGAGGGAAGAAGAAGAAATCTCCCAGCGCTCCACAGGGGGGCGCTTCAGGAGTGCAGGCTGCAGAGGATGAGTACGAAGGAGGGCTGTGTTAGATTAATCTGGGAAAAATCAGCACTTTCATGTGCACATGAGCGAGAAAGAGAGTGACGGAGAAAACAAGAGAGTGTGTATATATTATAGAGAATGGTACAAGAATAACAAAACATATATACTTTGTGACTTCCCCATTGTGCAGAGTGGATTCCCTCCAGGTCCTGATTGAATGACTTTATTTTCTGTGTCTAGACTCTTCAGTCCAGCTCAGACGAAGCTCACTGTAATGTCGGAGGAATACTTCAGCATTGTTAGTCCAATCTCTCAATACTGCATCTGTAACAAATGTATAATTACCATAAACAAGACATTTCCATGAACAGGCGGGCGGGCGGGCGGGGGATGGTGGGCAGACCTCAGAAAACCTGTTTACTCAAAATTCACTTAAAATGTGAGCCTGTTAATGTGAAACACTTTTTTTTATAGAACACTGAATTTTTTCAGTCTGTGGTTTATACATTAAACTCTATTTTTTGTAAAAAAAAAAAAATAAAAAAAACAACAACGAAAAAAAAAACTTAATTCTCACAGAGAGTCCAAATTTGCTTTAATAAATTAGACTTATAAGCACAGAAAGGCTGCATCAGAGTTTTGACTCTTTTTACCATTTTAAATATTTGTATG
>JAFFST010046716.1:78089-94325 GCA_022414735.1 Noturus placidus
TTTCACCTTTAATAATAAACACCTTCATTTACAAATTGCATTTTGTGTTTACTTGTGTTGTCCTTGACTATTGTTTAAATTGGTTTGATGTTCCGAAACACTTAAGTGTGACAAACATGCAAAGGAACAGGAAATGAGGAAGGGGGCAAACACTTTTTCACACCACTGTATAATAATAAAACCTTTGTTATTTTGTAATATTACTATTGCAGTGAATAATAGTCATGGCCAAAAGTTTGCGATCACTATACTATATATAATATATGTAAAGTGATCGCAAACTTTTGGCCATGACTGTATTTAATAATAATAATAGGAATAATACATTTTATTTGGGATACAAATATCAATATAACCATAGTAAATATATTTCTGACTTAATTCACTTTAATGTGTTAGACCTTGTGGCTTTTATTTTGGCGGAAAAAGGCAGGGAGACCTCCTTTTAGTTGGCAACAGGTTTTTTTAAATTCACTTCTCACCAATCCGGTGAAATGCTGTAAACCTCCTCCCAGAAAAATGCTTGAGATTACGCTAAGGTAAAACCAAAGTGAATCTGGTTTGTGTCGTTCTAAATGCAGGTTATAACTGACTCAAACTCATAGCACAGACAGAGATGAAGTTGGTGTGGAGATGCAGTTACTGTGAACCAAGGTGCTCAAAAGCACTGCTGACCCGCCCACACACTCCGAGTGCGGTACAGTCACTAGCATTTACCGTATCAAAAAGCAACAAACCAAAATAAAATCTAAATCTTCTTTACGTTGTCAGTTTGGTTGCATTTTTTAAACCTTTGAAACATTTAAGACATTTTAATGCTAATTAAGGCCTTATTTTTACATCAAGGAATTTTATTTGAACTTTTTAAGGACTAACGGACACCCTGTTAATTAGCAAGACCCTAAAAGGTTATACAGCACCAATATCAGTGTTACACTTACAGTGAACGTCCACGAGCAATGAACTTCTATGTGCATATTAAGATTCTGGAACTTGAACTTGCCTCTGTGTAAATGATGGCAGTCATCCAGAAGCGTTTGCTGGGCCGTGGAACAGAGAGCATTGCCCACAGGAAGATGAGGACGGGCAGCACCAGCGTGGCCATGGAGGCTGAAATCATGTGGTTGAGGATGATGACCAGGTAGCAAACCATCTCAGAGTGAGCCACTAACAGGTTGTAGAGAGCATAGCATAGCTGCAGGCCCAGGGGCTGGGACTTGTAGAAGCGCTCCGAGACATCCAGCTCCTCGTCATAAAACATTCTGGGAAAATTGAGGGAGATCAAATTTGGTTGTGAAAGGGCTTCTTGCCCAGGGGGAAGTAGATCAACTGGGAAATTGTGCATGTATATCTAATTATGCATTTAGTATTACCTCTATACATCCAATTACTGTGTTTTTGACTACTGGAGGTTTGTTTAAGCCTGGTTTTGCACAGGGTTTTACCCTGCAGTGTTTGGTTTTAAATAGTAATAATTAAAATGAAAGGGTCCCTGGCTTAGAAATGTTTGAGAAATACTGGTTAATTAATCTCATGAATGAGTTTTATGATGTTGTGAGTGTAAATCACTATGGACCTTCACACCATTCTGTAGAACTAATAAAGCTCCCTCGATAAGTAGGGATGCTTGCTTCTTACTAGACATAACGGTGATGCTTTGCAAGTCTTACTTGTTGAGCAGCAGCTCACTAGCTGTGAGCTCGTTGGTTTGCGAGGGCAGCAGTGCATCGTCCGACAGTATGTCTGATCTGCTGTCTGAGGTCATCAGCATGAGCTGCTTTTCTTCATCACTTTCTTGTGAAGCAACCGAGAGACGATCGAAGCTCACTGCTTTGCTATAGCTGGGTGGGACATCTGCGTCTGACGTGTTTTGGACGTCCGTGTCGGGGGTGAAAAGCTGTCTGGACGTCCCTTCTTCTGGCCCGAGCTCTGGTCCTGAGGATTCACCATCCTCCCTCCCAGGGCTTTGAGCTTCACCGTCATCTTCCAGCCTGTCTTGCACCTCATCTGCATGATCTTCAGGTGCCCATTCTGTTTCTTCAGGTTTTTCTTCCTCAAGCTTCATTTCATGTTCCAGCTCTGATTCAGGCTCAATGGAGCTCCAGGGGCCTGTCTCTGCTTCCTCAACATGTTCAGGTCTTTCGTCACGGTGATGTAGTTGATCTTGCTCATCCTCCACCTCATCAATGGTGTCGTTGGTACCTTGTCGCGAGAATAAAGTGATGCACTGAGTAGCCTCACTGTTGAAAACACAGAAAACACACAAAGATAAGAAAACCACTGGTAAACTAAGGCTGTTCTCACACATAGTTCAGTAGCATTGCATAATTTTCATTTGGCTTTCACATGAGTTTTTTATCCATCAAGCCACAGTGTCGTTAACCCCCCAACCCCTGGGTGTTTTATTAGTACGGTAAATAGTAAGGACATGAGAGCTCATTTCCTGTCTTGTTGGAACGGTATTCTAAAATGTTCTATTCTAAAGTGTTTTTATGAGCTTTTACTGCTCATCTGGAACTATTTATTTATTTATTTCCAAAAAGGAATAGTGTACATTAATCAACATTCATGAATGCAAATGTACCAAAGTTAGCCCGAAGGCTAATTTCCATTGGTAGTCCCTTTGCCAGATGTTATTAGGCATAAATAACCAAGTGCGCACACTGCAGGAACAGTATGAGTCCAGTGTTTGAACAGGAATGTTATGCTGACAACACAACGCTGATGAAAAGGAAGACATGGTCTGAGGTTACATTCCCTCTGTGTCATGACACTTGATTTGTTCCAGAGATGATCAAGTACTAAAAGACCTGAAGAGTTACTTTCAAATTGTCCTGTGATGAGACATAAATTAATATATTGCCTTGTCAAACAAATCACAGACAATGTAATGAAGCAATCTGCAGTGCATTAATTATTATTATTATTATTATTATTATTATTATTATTATAGGTATTACTTTATCTATAATTCCTAGCTTAGGTTATCTCCAATTATTATGAAAATCAATTTGCTAACAGCTATAAATATATTCCCACCACCAACGAACTGATACACAGTTCACTTGGAATAATACTTATTAATTACTACTAATTACTCAGAACTTTATGATTACTTTTTACTTGATATATTAGTTTGCCAATTTCACACGTCCCTGGCAAATTGATTGAATTGCAATATATACCTTGATATTTTTTAATATTACACTTACTGTACATGCTTATAATCCCATATGAACTCAAATAGATGAAAACTAATCACCACCTTAATATTATTTATTATATTGACTTTAACTGCATCTCATTAAAGATTCTCACTAAACTTTCTCACTAAGAAATGTATACAGTCAAACAAGGACCTAAGAATGGGCATAAGGAGTGGAGATGAGGAAAGAGTGAAGATGCGCAATAGTGTTAAAGACCTGGAGATGTTGCTGCTGCCACTGTCTGCAGAGGAGTTGGACATGTCCATGCTGTGCATATGGCGCAGCTTGGGCCGAGCGCGTTCGCTGGTTTTGGGCACGTGTTGTGGTACGTCGTCCAGGTCGTCCAGAGTGGACTGGCGGGAAAAGAGCATGGTAGCCTCTGTGTATGCACTGGATGGAGATGGACGGAGATGTGGGAGAAGAAGTGAATTGATGAATGGAATGACATGATGATATATGTCCACTAGGTTGCTAAAAAACTTCGCCATTGTTATACCGCACTGTCCTGCAGAACGCTGCACTGCAGAAGTTTCACTATTTTCACTGTTTTAACTCACATAATTCACCTTACAAGCTTTATAATCTTATCAATGAGCTCTAGAGATGTGCTAGGACAAGGAAACACCTGACATGTACGACATTAAAACTGCAAACAATATGGAATACACAATGAACAAAGATCCTTACAACTTGTATAAGAGTAGGCTCCCAAGTACCTGAGCATCCTCATATAAACATGGCATTAGCCTGTAAGCGGAGGAAGTTGAGAACAGTATAAAGAAATCAAAGAAGTTTTATTGAAATGAACAGGGCACTTAGTGTGTTATTTTTCACTGAACTTCCTTCATTATCCCATTACCAGTAACAAAAAATGGTCAGAGAGCTCATAACGAATATTACATTTTAGATATTGTCATACATCGATTCAGTTCACCGGTATTTTGTATCGTAATATTCGAGACAAAAAAATGAACAAAATGAACAACATATGCACCATATTTATCTTCAGAAGATATTTTGGGAAGGGAAACTGAGTAGATGTTCTTAAACACAACAATATGTTGGGTCAAGGTAAGGTATGGTATACGTTTTGTGAATATTAATTTGATCATGTAATGAACAATGTAAGAAAGCCTGATGGAATGCAGTGATGAATGAAATGCCCATAATCCTGTCTGTATAACACTGAAATAAGATCCCTTTCAGACTACATCATGATTTAACATTTAAAAGCTTTTCTCCTCTTAAGAATAAGAATACGTGCAGTGTAAGGATTTTCCAAGGACTGAATTTTGCATCAAGAAGGTATATATATATTGTATATCAATTTCATAACATAACATAACAGTAACATGATATTTTATAGTACTAATGTACACAAATGGGGACACAAATGCACATATACCTGGAGATGCTGTCTCGGGATGCCAAAGAGTCCTGACTCTCTAACGTATATCCTCTGCGTCTGCGCCGGGGTTTATGAGATCCGGAGATCGAGTCCTCCTCACTGAGCCGATCCAATCCGCTCTCGTGCGACACATTCAGACGCATCTGCTTCTGGTAGTACACGTGGATGCTTTCACGTGATGGCACATTTCCCTGTGAGATCAGAGCAAAAGTCAGCTTCTGCTAAGAATTATATATATTTAAAAAAAAAACACACACACACAACAATGTACAGTTCAATACATGAATCAAATAATCCAAACTTTTTTTTTAATCTATAATTAAATTTCAGTGGAAATATTTATAGAATTAGGTTTGAATTTATAGGATAAATCAAGTTATTTTGAATAAAAATGTCCAGTGTATGTTAAAATCTGTTAAGGAAAAAAGTAAAGACAATTTTAAGAATTCTTATTTTGTGTGTGTGTGTGTGTGTGTGTGTGTGTGTGTATGTGTGTGTGTGTGTGTGTGAATACCACACCTTTTTGACCTCTCTAGTAAGCATGCAGCGTTCGATGCGCAGCACAGTGGAGATGTCGATGTATACTTTACAGATGCTGTTGATCCACATGGTCAGGCTCTCCAGAGTGGTCAGGAACAGCACCCAGGTAAACTTGATGATGTTGAAAACCCTTTTAATAATGTTGTCTGTGAAAAATCATCATTGTGCCTTAATGGTTGTGGAGATATTTGGATTTTTTGGATGTTTAGAAATCTACAATGACATAATTCGGCAAAAATAGCAAGGTAGGTAAAGGTTACTCATCAGCATAATGCACTGGTTTAAAATTATATTCAGGGAGAATTTGATAAAGAAGCTCAAATGAAAGAAAATTGTAATTACCACACTCATTCTAATATATGCACGTTTCTATAATAACAACATGACAAGGAAGGTTATAAATGTGTCATAGATGTCATAAATGTGTAAAACGGTTGATATGGTCAAGTTTTCTATAAGGAGATAACTATATACAGTAAGAAAAGTCAAACGGTTCTTTTCCAACATGGGAAAGTCCTCAGGAGGACAGCTTTACAAGTTCTCAGTAACATGACAAGCTGTGAGGCTGTTTGTTTTATTGTCTTATTAACTTCAAGGGAGAAAAAAAGATGATGGCTGCTTATAGCTGCTATAAAGTAAATAATAACAGGAAGTACTTTGCTTCATTGACATACAAAAGCATTAAACATAACTATAAACAGATCCAAATTACGACGAGCTGTTATTTAATAATGAAAAAATGTCATCACTCTAAAATTTCTGTGGTATAAGAAGAATGAAACAGTTGGGGACATGCTGTTTTAGGAAAAAGAATCAACGTTGTGGTGGTAAAAGTAACAGTGCGTAGTGGAAGGCTGCATCACAAACCCTATCATTGATTATTTTTCTATAACAGCATGCTGTTCCTTACATCATTTTGTTTCCTCTCTGAGCTTATAGTGACGTTAATATATATCCACATGCCATTAGTTAATTTTACTATTAAGCCTAACTCTCCATCAATAATTTGAATTCTAACTAAAACAGAAAAAACTCATTGAGGTGAATTTAAATGACATTTCTGTCTGATTAAACAAAATGAAGGAAGTAATAATCCATTAAAACCGTGCTGTTTGTGTAAGCATAAATTACGCAGACCCTCCAGGATTTTGCTGTACGATCTCAGAAGTTAACGCAAAATCAAAGAAACGCCGCAATATTCGCAAGAGCTTGTGAATTTGCTATATTACTGCGGATTTTCGCCAAGACGTTCAGCCAAAGCCCCCTTTCATTCACGTGCATCGGACACGAGTACACTTAAAAGGTCTCATTTACCAACACACATCACTGTGAAAGACAATTTCGTGCAAGTGAAATTTCGCCAATGCCAATGGTTTTACGTTAAAGAAAGCACACTGCAAAAGGCATTGCAAATTTGTAAAATAAATAAATAAATAAAAAGACACAGCAAAATCAGCCATTTTTGGCCGCATCAATTCCAACAAAAAACTCTAATGAGTATTGAAACAGTGATTTTCAATAGATACCTGGTCCTTCCTTATTCTCCTCCTCTGAGGTCTGATGTTCATCATCTCCCATCTCAATTGCGACTTGACCTGCTCTCACACACACACACACACACACACACACACACACACACACACTTTTACACTTACTGAATGCCTATAAAATGAAGTCGATATAACAGTTTATGTTAACTGTATTATGTACTGTGTGTAAAAGTTTCACTCCTGTTTAGGATTTGCATAATGCACCTTCCTCCTTGTCTTTCCTGTGTTTACGACCTCTTCTGTATCTTTTCCAGAAATGCCGCCGCTCTTTTCCACGCTCCTTAAGAGCTGTTTTGGAGTCTGTGACCCATGCATGGTACACAAACTGTGGAGCAACACAAGCCACTATCAAATCATTTTAATGGTTTATTTAGACCACAGGGTTCCAACCCTCATCCTGGAAAAACCCCCTGCCCCCCTGGCCTGCATATCTGAATGTTTATCCTGCTCTAACACACCCACTTCGACTCAGGAAGTGTTGTTATTTAGCTGATTAGTTGAAGGAGATGGTGGTGAGAGGTGAAGGAAACATGAAAATAAGCAGGGGGTAGTTCCAGGACCAGGATTGAGAACCAGTGCTTTAGACAATTACATAAACAAGCTTCAGTGAGCTTCAGTGAGTTTCACAGAGTCACTAAACTCCAGCCTGAAGTCAAATAACCTTCTTCAACTTGGTGACACAATGCAGTTTTGCCTGTGACATGATATATTCTCACTATATTTCACTATATTTACATATCTTTATCTGGGGTTGATTGAATTCAGGCTAGAAACAAACCAAGATAAAGAATGGTATGACTGCAGTCTTTTTGCCCCACTGGCACAGAAATAACTTTCACAATAACTTTTGAAGGTGCTTTCATTTGTTTGGTTTGTAATGATGACTAGTATAGAGTGGGGCAAATCACAGAGACTGAACACAAATATGTAGAAGACATATACTTACTGTACAAAAATAAATAAATAAACACACCTAACCCAAATATGATGATGATGATGATGATGATGACATGGAAAATGCATGCTAACCATGATGATGTCAATGAATTAAACAAACAAATCGCACTTCAGATTTTACCCACGCTTTTTCATTCCATCTGAGAAAATCATTTAGATATTTTAGGACCTTATAAATAAATATAAATTCAGCAGCATGGAGTGGAAAGGCAAGGCACTGTCGACAGATACACACAAACCATAAACAAACACAAGAAACCACACAAACACAGCATAATCTTTAGCTGATACCTTGGCTGCCCTGATAAGATACTGAAGGATAGTTTTGGGCAGTTTTAGTATAGACCTGGGCAAAGCCAGGATGGCTGAGGCAAACTTTCCGATCGCTCGCTGAAGGGAAAAAAAAAAAAATAGAGACAGCCAGTGTCAGAGGGAACATGTAGGGACTACAACCCAAACTGAGTACCATACTACAAGTCAAAATCCACTATGAAAGTGTCTACTGTTTAGAACAGGAGTATGCAGATTTGAATACAACCACTAAATCAGTGAGGTAGGAGTACATCTAAACTCCTTTAGGGTTTTTCACACTTTAAATCGTTAAGCCTGGGTCATTCGAAACCACGCTGGCTATTCATAATCTGTACATTTCACACTGTACATGTACCCTGAACCCTGGGTTAACGTTCGTATTTGCATATTTGCGGTGTCAACAGCCTTGATTGGATGAATATTGAAAACGACCAGTTTAAAAAGTGGTCTGTACAAAGTGACTGGACAAAGCATGCGATATGAGGCACGCGCTACTCAATTCCTGATTGGGTGTCTTTTGTTTAGCATCAAGCCGTAACATTCGAACACTGCATCGTTTCACACGGAACACGTTTGGCACCGCAACAACAAAAGCGGTGCTAAACCTGCTTCGGAGCAGGGTTCCATAACCCCAGGTAAAAACGGTGTTAACCCCACTTCTAAATTATAAGTGTGAAGCGGTCCTCTACCCGGGGTTAGAAGCAGGGTTTCGAAAGATGATAACCCGGGGTTAAGAGCAGTGTGAAAAGCCCTTCTGAGTCCTAAAAAACACTGCTGTAATAAACAATAATCAAGTGGCTTACTATCAACTTTACAGCACTGTACATTTCTTAAATCAATTTTCTCAGAAGGTGCTGATTAATTTCCCATCAGCTCCGACAGTAGTGCAAGGTTTAAATGCTTGTGCTCGTTCTAATATGTCATCGTTTCTATAGTAACAACTTCCACAGGGAGTTGACGCTTCCTTGTGTAATTGTTGATCTGGTTTTCCAACACAAGGAAGTCTTCAGGACAATTTTTTTTGCACTTTGCAATTTCTCTGTAATGTGACAAGCTCCATTCATTTGTCTTAAATTGTTTTTAACTGACACTACTAATAATGTATACAGTATAACTGTAAATGTATAAAAACTATTACATTTTGTTGGCAATTTGCTGTGGTATAAGGTGACTGAAACAGTGGTTCTATATTGGGTCATTTTGAACACTTACAGTGGGGGAAAAAAGTATTTGATCCCCTGCTGATTTTGTACGCTTGCCCACTAACAAAGAAATGATCAGTCTATAATTTTAATGGTAGGTTTATTGGAACAGTGAGAGACAGAATAACAACAAGAAAATCCAGAAAAACACATGTCAAAAATGTATAAATTGATTTGCATTTTAATGAGGGAAATATGTATTTGACCCCTCTGCAAAACATGACTTAGTACTCTGTAATGACTTAGTAATTACTTTTCATTTTCAATGCCCTGGCTGAGGGAAGGAGGTTCTCACCCAAGATGACGGTACATGGCCCCGTCCATCGTCCCTTTGATGCGGTGAAGTTGTCCTGTCCCCTTAGCAGAAAAAACACCCAAAAAGCATAATGTTTCCACCTCCATGTTTGACGGTGGGGATGGTGTTCTAGGGGTCATAGGCAGCATTCCTCCTCCTCCAAACACGGCGAGTTGAGTTGATGCCAAAGAACTCCATTTTGGTCTCATCTGACCACAAAACTTTCACCCAGTTGTGCTCTGAATCATTCAGATGTTCATTGGTAAACTTCAGACGGGCATGTATATGTGCTTTCTTGAGCAGGGGCGCTGCAGGATTTCAGTCCTTCACGGCGTAGTGTGTTACCAATTGTTTTCTTTGTGTCTATGGTCCCAGCTGCCTTGAGATCATTGACAAGATCCTCCCGTGTAGTTCTGGGCTGGTTCCTCACTGTTCTCATGATCAGTGCAACTCCACAAGGTGAGATCTTGCATGGAGCCCCAGGCCGAGGGAGATTGACAGTTATTTTGTGTTTCTTCCATTTAGAATAATCGCACCAACTGTTGTCACCTTCTCACCAAGCTGCTTGGCAATGGTCTTGTAGCTCATTCCAGACTTGTGTAGGTCTACAATCTTGGACCTGACATCCTTGGAGAGCTCTTTGGTCTTGGCCATGGTCTAGAGTTTGGAATCTGATTGATTGATTGCTTCTGTGGACAGGTGTCTTTTATAAAGGTAACAAAATGAGATTAGGAGCATTCCCTTTAAGAGTGTGCTCCTAATCTCAGCTCGTTACCTGTATAAAAGACACCTGGGAGCCAGAAATCTTTCTTATTGAGAGGGGGTCAAATACTTATTTCCCTCATTAAAATGCAAATCAATTTATAACATTTTTGACGTGTTTTTCTGGATTATTTTGTTGTTATCCTGTCTCTCACTGTTCAAATAAACCTACCATTAAAATTATAGACTGATCATTTCTTTGTTAGTGGGCAAACGTACAAAATCAGCAGGGGATCAAATACTTTTCCCCCCCACTGTACAACTATACATGTACAACTACATGGTTTTAAACCTAGCCTAGATTAAAGTAAACCTAAACACATTCAATAGTGAAAACGTTTGCTGCTGTACTGCTGGCATTAGACGGCATCATTCCTATACAGTAAAGCTCGAATCCTCTCACCTGGAACGCTGATTTCTTGTGAGGATCTTCATCATTTTTCTCTTCGTCTTCCTCCTCCTCTTCACTGTCAGTCTCAAACAAGTAATAATCTCCGCTCCTCACCACTAAAACAAAGAAAGGGTGGGGATAGTCATTCGCTCTACAGCACAGGCCACACAGGCAATGCCGGACAGCGACAAGCATGTACAGGTGTTTAAGATGTTTATCGTAAGGAAATGAATTGAATAATCCATGGAATTAAAAATGACTGTATTGCACAAATCTGAGGAACCAGCCTACAAAGGATCTGATATTAACAGTCAGAAATAGTGGATTTACAGCCAGGGATGGATTGCAAAGAAGCCTTGATCCAGACATACCACAGTATTCAATAAATTCTTAGAATCTGGGTGATGGTAATGACACTATAGATGGACAATACACAACAAATCTGCCCAACAGCCATGAAAATGTTAAAGAAAAGTGGGAAAAAAGCACAGGTTTAAAAGACTTTAAGACAGAGACAGAGCCTAAAATAGTAAAGAAGATTGACATTTGTTACGTACTAGATATGATCAAAACAGCTCCCACTAACTAACCAAAAATGACAGCATCAAAAATAAAGCAGGGACGGTTAACGGTTCGAACAAAAACAGACCAGGAACATTTTATCCCCTGTGTCCTGTCCTGTTTGCACTGTAGGACAGGAACTGGAGTAGGGAAACTGCCTTGTGTCCTTGAACAGAACAGCCACAATGGACAGGGTTAGGGTGGGAGTGTTGAAATAGGAGCGTGAACAAAAAACATGAGCATGTAGAAATAAAATTGACTTCTGTGGATGAAGGATAGAAACAACAAAAGTAAACCAGAGTAGCCCAGTACAGAGATGAACTGCTCAGCCTGATGCAGGAGTATGTCGTATAATTAGCAGGTTCAATTCATTTAACATACATTTCACCATATTAAAGATTAATTTAATAGGTAGTAAGTTACAGGTTAGTTTTCGTTCACTTCTAGCCATGTCAACATTCGGAATAAGATAATAGCAAAGGCAAATGAAAAACGTGTTTGATTGTAACCTGTCAGCACTGATCAATTCATTCTGAGCTGTCTCTGTGAAAGAGAGAGTTCCCAGCCATAGTTATTTGTGTCTTAAAGGAAACCAGACTGGAAAAATGGACTCTCTATTTCTTTTAATGAGGGTGAGATAAATTGAAACCATGGCAGAGATTCGTAACTGTGGGCTCTAGGGACCAGGCCAATTATTTTAATCAATTGATGTCACTTCAAGCCAAGGACCCAGTACCACCCAGGTATTAGCATTTTTCCTGTCCTTAGATGCAATACAGTATATATATCTATTTAAGGCTCTGAATATTCCAATGGTAAACATAAATATTTTAGTAACTTCAGAGATTTTCATACATTTTAAATGCTCACTGTCTGTAGAATATCATACGAATACATATTTACAGTGTCTTGCATAAGTATTCACCCCCCTTGAACTAGTCCACATTGATGTAGTGTTAGAACCCGAAACTGATATTGACCAATTGGGATTTTTTATCTTTTTTTTTTTTTTTACCATGATTCATATAATATTCACATAATAACATTTGAACAATTGAACATTGAACCTGAGTGGTGAAATGTTATTAAACTTCTATGCAAGCCACCGATTATCAATAGCAAACATTATGTTCAAATACGAGGTTGCTCATAAGTTCACTTGGTACCAGAGAATTTTGGGCCAAAGGTCATTGTTCGATTTTGTAATTGTATCATCACATTTGAGACTGGACACTTGTATAAAGAGATGAGTAGTGCTGTCAGCTGATCACTTCTTGTTTTGAGTTGGATTTGTCACATGGGGCCACAGCCAAATTTACTTGGCAAACCCAGAAGACATTTACATTTACAGCATTTGGCACACTCCCTTATCCAGTGACTTACATTTATCTCATTTAAACAACTGAGCAGTAGAGGGTTAAGGAACTTGCTCAAGGGCCCAGCAGTGGCAGCTTCCCTAGAAAGCCTTCTGGAGTGTCAGGCAGGCTTGCTGCCACTGCAACCCCTACCAGGAAAAGTAGAAGTAAAATGAATGAATGATTTAATACAGCTGCAACGCTTCTGGGATATATGTTTCTATGAGCTTTGCACATCTGGATCCTGATATTTTGTGTCCATTCTTCTTGGCAAAATTTCTCAAACACTGTCAGACTAGAAGCAGATTGTTGGGGAACAGCAATTTTCAAATCTTGTAAATTATATTGAGATCATGTGGCACTTTACTTGTACAAAGGTGGACTCCATTGTACTAATTATGTTACTTCAGATGCCAGAACTAATTTAGAGGTTTGACAGCAACATGGATGAATACTTACACAATCACATCATTTATTTTTTAAATGGTAAATCATTTAAAAATATATATTGATTCCCCTACTTAAATACTTTGCTCTATTTTGTGTAGATTCATGACATATAATCCCAACTGATTCCATTTCGATTACAGTTTGTAACACTACAAAATGTAGAAAAGTTATAGAGAGTTGGATACTATGAATACATATGCATGTGTACTTATATTATCTAAATATACATTCATTGTATATTTAGATAATATAAATACACAGCCAAATCCAGAATTATTGGCACCTTTCAAGAGAATCGACAAAATGAGTGTATATTATAAATTATTACAAAAATTCTAGTGTTCCCCTCAAATAATTGTGATTACTAGCTTTTCTTTAGTTCTGAACGTATTCAATAAAAAGAGTATTTTATCTCAAATTTACATGTGGCAAAATGTTTAGCTACAACTAAAGAATAGTTCAACTAAATGCAAAAAAAATGTTTTTTTGAACAAAATTGCTCTGTGTTCAGTAACTCACAAGTTCATGTTTTCTTGCAGTATAAATATGAGGTTGCACAAGTGAGACAGATAGTTGTTGACCTTGTAATTGATTAAAATACATAAAAGAAATCACATAAGCACAATCAATATGAAATAATGAAAAAATATAATTGTATATAATATAAATTACAGATTTTAGATCGTTTGTGAAGTTGCAAGTTTCAAAATCAACTATTAGACACCCATCCATAACAAGCTACTATGGACTGGCAGCACAAAGGAGCCTTCCTGAAAGCAGCACACAAAATGCTGGGCTTCATCAGAACTGTTGTCTGTGTAAACCATCAGCATATTTAGCAAAAGATGTAGACTGTATGTGATATTGTACCCACTGTAAAATATTGAGACCATTTTGAGGCTGGTGGTCTGCTGCCACTGAGTATTGATAGCCATTCTGTAGATTGATGTTTTTTTTTTTGTAATGGCCATCTTAGTTTTTAAATCTGAACCCATGTGAAAACCTGTGGTCTGAATTGAAGTAAAACTTGCCAGAAAGGTTCAAAGGGCATCTTGCTGAGACTAGAGTTGTGCATCGATACTGGCATCCCGCAGGATGCAACAAAAAAGTCGCACGGGCGGGATGTTTTTATTTTCATGCGAGAACGAGCAAGTGGTGAGATATGAGGCTTGCAGGACAAACATGTTCATGCGCAGTGCATTTACAGCCTTCATTCATTCCTCCTTAGTAACTGCCTGATCAGGGTCGCAGTAGATTAAATTTGGCTACTAGTTTGTTTATATTTGGAGAACCAAAATCAAATAAATTTATTTTAAAATATTATATAAACAAAAATAATCACTGCGTGAGCGGGATTAAAAAAAAAAAAAAAAAAAAAACAGTCCCGCGCACATCTCTAGTTGAGACCAATTACGAACTCTAGTAGCTGAGGTCGAGGAACTGTAAGAGCCAGAATTCAAACACCATGCTGATAGTGCTGGCAATTTTACCTCTGGATTTTTCTTCTCCAGTGTTTTCCAGTGTTTTGGGGCAACAAAAAAAATGCACTACTGAATAAAACGTTTATGATTGAACTATATAACATACTGTACACATATGTTTAATGTATTCATTTTGCACATTGTCATGAAAGGTGCCAATAATTCTGGAGCTGTCTGTATTTTCCTATAAGCCTTAAATAGATTCAGGAGAAGCATAAGGCCTGGGTGATTTGAGTTTGCTGATTGGTCGGTCTCAGTGAGCCCTGGTGCAGTATGGGAATCCTCTGAGTTCTGGTCAAGGACACAAGCAACACTCAGAGCAGAGGAAATTATGATAGTAAACCTACTGGAAGCATGGTCAACCCAAGGCCTCCACCACTGCTTTTTTTTGGCCTTGGCTTTCTCTTTCTCTGCTCCTACAATAAAATGGTGGCAAGATCATTAATATAACTGAATGAAAAAAATGTATCACACATACAAGTAAGTGTATTTTCTTGTGTCTATGGTGCAAAAGTCTATAATGACATGTTGAAGTATTGTTATAGTCCATAGGCTTTATCAAAAACAAGATTTCACTCTTAGCCTATATTATTCAATTTAGCTACTGGCCTACATCAGTTTAAACATATTCTCCTTTACATCAGATGTGTTTGTCGTACCATCATCCTCCTCCTCTGCAACAGCATCAGGTTGAATTAAGGTCTGGCTGTCTGTAGACTCCTGGGTCAGGCTCAGCATCTTCTCCTTGCCCTTTTTAAACTTCTCCTGCCGGGTCTTAATGTGGTCCATCCTGGTTTAAGGCAGTCACATTCATCAGATATGATTCAGAGTTGTTTTCATAAAGACCTAACTGGAACTACATTTGGGATAACCTGGATGCAATTTGAAAAATTATTCTTGGAATTCCAAACAGTTGAGCTACATTTCAACCACTGGAGATGCTTTATAAGTCTTTCTTATAGGCTTTTTTTGTTGCCCTGCTTCCCTACTTTCTTGATAACGTATGACCGTGAATGTCAAACAGCAAAGGCAGGACTTAAAATCTTTAAAACCTGAAAATCCTTCAATGAAACAATTTTTAATGATCCAGCCTTGGTAATATTCGATCTCTTATTTTGTAACGAGGAAATTGACGGTTAGATTCGTCAATTTCCCACAACACACACACACACACAAAAGATCATTCTTGCAGAACTATTTATACTTCAGATCCATAAATAGTGTGTATTCTCACTGTCTCTTGAGCTGCTCCATGGATTTATTCTCCTCCTCCAGTCGAGCTCTCACTGCCTTTACTATAGAGGCTTGGAACAGCTCTGCTCCTCTGAGAGACACACACAAAGTAAAATGGATTAACATTTTAAAAACTGTTGTGTTTCTGATGCTTAAGTGAGAAACGTTTTTTGGGGAAAAGGAATATTTAGAGCATATGACTAATGACCAGTTAATGTGCAATTCTTGAACCAGACTTGGAACAAAAGAAACAGTTTTCGGGAACTGTGAATTCCTGGAAGTTTCTGAGTGGTTGTTAGTGTTGTCTTTCATGTTCCTAAATTGAACTGAACAGACTCATTCACAACCTAGGCAAGAACACTGTGTAGAAGATAACTGAAGAATACCTGCAAAGTTTCCCTGGAAGGAAAATTTTTGGACGCTTTTCCTAACACGTTTGAAATAACTGGGGTTTAAGAGGAAAGAATGATTCCTTAAGAGCAAATATGTGAAAGATATTCTACCCAATGGACAATGGGGGGGGGGGGGGGGGG
>JAFFST010046716.1:94345-110943 GCA_022414735.1 Noturus placidus
AAACTCGGCGGGAGGATGTGCAAGTGAATGTAACATTAATGGTCAAAAACCGGAACTGACGTTATCCTAGCCTACTTCGTTGGTGTGCAAATATCAATAGTTAATTGACGTTCTTAAGAACAAACCAAGACCTGGTATGATACCTTCTTTACTAAGATAAGGTTACCTAATATTTAGGTATCTAGTTACTTGCTCTCTGGAAAAAGCTCATATGTTCTGCTGCACTTTTCTTCACTTGTCTGCTGTCTCCATTTCTTACAGACTGAGCTCCTAAAATAGATCAACAAACTTGTGTAGAGTATGGGCGCAACCAAGTGCACAACTGGAGGGGGGACACCTATTTTCCTTAATAAACAGTAATATATTAAAAAGGAATAGACATAAATAAATAGAACAGAGGAAGAAAAGACAGATCCGTTTGCAGTGTTCATTAAATGGGGCCATATAGAAAATATTTTGTACTATATATTGGGGGGGACTCCCCCAAATAATCCCGACTCCCCCAAAGAATGCGTGGTTACGCCCATGGTTCTACCAAATGTTAATGTATGTACAATTGCTATACTGTATATGTGTGGCAGGCTGGGAGAGCATGTTGGAATGTGCTGTGGCTGAATTTTGGGATACTTAGGAATTGTGTTTTGCTCAAAATAGTTTTTATTTTATTTTGTCTATAAGAGATTTTGACACTCCAACTTTAAGAAAACGTAAATATAAGTACCCAAAACAATGCAGAAGTGTTTATATTATTATTATTATTATTATTATTATTATTATTATTATTATTATTATTATTATTATCAATATTCTAACCATGCCTTAGCTCATGTTAGGTAGAGAAGAAGCCAGTTTAACAAACTGAACAGTCAGTCTGCATGTAGAAGTTTTTATTGCTAGCTTTCCTTACACAACGACCTTTATGTTTTTACCAAGTTCTTGGTTACGTGCCAAGCTTCCGACTGCAAATGGTCTAAACAGCTGTTAAATTATTCATGATGCACACTGTGGAGGTGGCCTTGAACAGCTGTAATGTTTCAATACTAATTAAAAATGTGAAATTTAGCCGATAGAACAAAAACAATTCGTGAATTAAATCGCCGATAGTTTCAGCGCTGTTTGTTAGGAGCAGAGTGACGACGAGGCTTATGTTCTTAAACACAGCGTACCTAGAAGCCAGGATCTGTCCAGCACGGATATCAGCCACAACATGGAGGAAGTAGTAGCTCATGAAGACACGTCTCTGTAGCAACAGAAAGCTGAAACAGATGCTGTCCCAGATGATTCCTGCCTCATCCTTAGGTAAGTCACAGTCAGTACTAGAGACTGAAGACACACATGGACACGTACATATAACATTCCACACCAAAACCAGCAGATTACAAGCTTTTGATCTTTTCGATTCTAAAATTCACCCTGCAAATAGCCTTGTATATCAGAGAACAGAAAACAACAACAACAAAGACACTGCAAAGGAATTTGTGCAAAACAATCAGCTATTGTCTTCTGGTCAATTAAATAATGTCATGCTGCATGCATGTGGTTCAGTCAGGATCTACAGATTTTTTCACTGACCTGCAGTACACATAAACAATTGCCAAATTTATACCAAATCCAGATTTCATTAAGGAAACCTTGATGGTTCATTGGGACAAAATACTCAGATCCACACCTGGCAGGTCCTCGTATTCTTTGATGGTGCAGGCCAGACTCAGCAGCTGGATCAGCCAGCAGCAGTTCACCTTCAGCTTGTTGATGTAGCCACAGGCAAGAATCTTAGGCAAAGCAACCATGAGAACCACAGAGAAATTCACACAGGTGTTCAAATTTTAATACCATATAAACACTTAAGCAGATGTGCATTGTACCGAAGAAATTGTCATTAACTTTGCATAACATAAATACACAGAGATGCCAGTTTATTAGGCACACCTGTCTTATACTTATACTCAGCTGTGGACAACTCACTAGCCCGGGTGCCTGGAACAAGCAGATTTGAAGTTTGGGCTACAATTTTTTTTTTATTCACAGAAAAAGAAAAACACTCCTTATTGACTTTCAAAAAATTTGGAATGTAGCTATGTTTAAACGTAATGTGTTTCACAATGTTACAATGTATGTCAATGCTATAACCATAGCACAAGCATCCGAATCTCATGAATTGCACTACACACATTGGTTGAGGAGTTATGGATGACAGTAGAATGGTTTTTACTAGGATGATTCATTAGTTTACACAGGTGATAGATGATCTTTTCAGAATCAGGACTTACCAAATAAGTATAATTTCACACACTATGTCTATACGGTAAATGACAAAATCGTAAGGGAAGGTACAAGCTTACCTAATATACCTAATAAACTGGAATCTATGTTTTGTTTTGTTTTTAAACAGAGCAAACTAACAAGAAAATGCATTTCGATGATTGTGTAAAAAACATTGTTGTGTCTCACAGAGAAGACGTTCTTCATGGTGATCACAAAGACATTGTAGGCTATCAGGAAGTCCCAGTAGTGCAAGATCTTCTTGATGGGTTTGAGAAGTAACTCTCCGCCAAATAGCAGGAAGTAGAAACATGCCACCAGGTAGCCCATGCAGAAAATACTGATGCGTGTGGTACCCGTGATGAAGATGATGGTAAGGACAAACCAGAACAGGTAGCTGAACATGATCACCTTAAGCATGTCCAAATACGACCTACAACACATCAAGGTACCACTTCAGAACAACCAGCAGCAAATCCTGAACTGTACCAATAATCAATGTTTACACACTGTTATACACAATGATTGTAGCAAGACATACTGCTTTCATTTTTGCATTCACAATGTATTTCTGAAAGGTGTGAAATGTTCAACTAATTGAATATTCACACAAATTTCACACTGGATGAAAATAATTTAAGACATGTCCATTATATTAATTTAGATGATATGTTGATGCTTTTTTTCCCCTTACACTGATTCCTGAACACTATACTTATAACTATATATAGTGAGTAAAGGTTCTATTTCTCACTATATGACTACCTGTCGACAAGTGCTTTAGCAGAGTCGATGTGTCCGAGCATATATATACACGCACGCACACACACACAACCGGTCAAAACTTTAGACACACTCATTCTATTTAAAGAATGAGTGTGTCTAAAAAAAAAATTCGTACATTTAAGAATAATAATTAAGTCATCAAAACTCTGGAGTAACACAAATGGAACTACAGGAATTATGTTCCCATAAAAAAAAATCCAAAATAAATCAAAATAATTTAATCATTTTAGCATCTTCAAAACTCCGATTTGCCAAGAATTTCCAGAAATGTATTCTTGGCATTTTCTCAAACAGTTTCTTGAGGAATCTCCCTGAGATGCTTTTTAAACAGTATTAAAGGAGCTCACACCTACGCTGGACACTTTTCGGAATATTTCACTTTAAGTTTTCTAATTAAAGAAACGAATATATTGGCATAATTATATTTTTGTCTGCAATATCGATTTCAAACAATTACCTTCAGATCAATTTTTTTTTAAGATTATGAGAAACATGTCAGTTGAGTGTCTATATAGTGTATATATATATATGAAGGAAGTGAGTGCTCACCATATGGGCTGTAAAAGCTGGTATGTATGGATCTTTATCATCTGAGTGCACTCTAGATCTCTTACCCACCTGGGTGTGCACTACATCACTCCACACATTACCTCTCACATCCACTCAGGGACTGTGTGTGGAAACACTGATAGCTAGATGTAGGTTCCACTACTCAGCCTGTATTAAGACCTATCTCTCTCTTTCTCTCTCTGAGCACCTTGTTGAGAAAACAACTCACTTTGTACATAAAAGCTGCTTATTGAGTTAGGCAAAAAAAAAAAAATGCATATGCGTGAAAGTGACAGTGAGCTATGGACAACACGCTGCATCTGTAATCTATGTAATCTGTGCATCTGCATCTGTGGAATAAGAAATTGGGAAAAAGAGGACACGAAAGATGGATGGGGCGGTCTTGTGCATGTTGATGCACAGATGATTTGTGGCTGACAATCAAGCCAGTGCACAACAAAGCATTCACAACACATTCTGTTTATTTGGGGCGGCTGTGGCTCAGTCGGTAGAGCGGGTTGTCCACTAATCCACTAATCGTGGGGTTGGTGGTTCGAATCCCGGCCAGGGTGATCACATGACGAAGTGTCCTTGGGCAAGACACTGAACCCTAAGTTGCCCCCGATGGCAAGCAACCTTGCATGGCAGCTCTGCTACCATTGGCGTGTGAGTGTGCTCTCATTTGTAAGTCGCTTTGGATAAAAGCGTCTGCTAAATGAATAAATGTAAATGTTTATTTGCACTTTGCATAACCTTAAAATTGTGCCCAGCTTGTAGGTCTTCAGCTCCAAAATAACTGCTTCGAAATTTTTAAAGCCTAAAGCGCTATAAAAAATCAAATAGAACTGAACAAGCGCAAGAGCTCTAGTGATTTGCTCGACCAGATCTGTGTGTGTATTTGTGTGCGTGTTAGTACACCTGCAGTGTATAAAGTCCGGGACAGGGTTGTGTACACTAAAGGAGGCAGCGTCCAGATCTCTGCAGATCTCGACGTTTTCTCCGGCCATCAGACGAACCGCTGCCTTATTCTCCTCATCAAACACCTGCCGCTGCAACGACACGCTCAGCAGCAACATAAAGTCATCTAGAACAGAGAAAGAAAGACAGAGAGAAAGAAATAATGTAAAACCGCACTTCGATGAAAGATTTCAACCTTTCAGTTTACTGTTGATCAGCACACCGTTACTATAGTAGTACTGAACACTTCACAGTCATTTAAATATACAAGAGTACATAATCATAACTCACAGATGAGAAACTTGGAGTTCGGACTTGTGTGGAAATCAGGCAGGTAGAGCCACTTAATGACATTGGAATCTGTTGTAGAGTTGGGGAATCTCCAAGGGTAGTCTGAAAAAAACACAACATGTCAATTCAGTTCCATTTAAATTCAATTCAATTCCATTTGATTTGTATAAAGCTTTTAATATTAAATATTGTCACAGAGCAGCTTCACAGAAGTCTTTATGTACAATATATTTAGATTCCTAATGAGTAAGGAGAAGAGGTAAGAAGAAACCTGGAGAAGAACCAGACCCAGAAGGGAACCAGTACTCTTCTGGATGACACCCAATAATGGGATTATAACTCATTTGTTATAATCAAATATGCAGTACAAGTTTAGAAGAGTAAAGGCAGTGCTAACAGTGCTAAGTATATCGAAAGGATGTTCACGATGAATATATTGTGAACAAGAGTCCTGGGATGAGTACAAGACAGTTTTTATGATTACAGTATCAATTCCTAGGTCTACAGTATGTAGGATTCAATTATTATTTGAATACAGTCTGTTTTTTATGACGTGCAGGTCTTTAGGATATTCATGTTGGACCATAGACAGCAGCAGAAAGTGAGTCACAAGTGCAGAAGCTTCAAGCCGAATTCGAGCATCGGGATGAATTGGGCAGATCCAAAGTGCAAGAGGAACGAGAGGAGTGGAGATATGTCAGGATCTTGCAGCAGGAGTGCATGTAGACAACCGAATGAACTTCGCTGAGCTACAAAACTCTACTGAACATTCTGGTTGATGGGAAATAAACTGATTACAAAAAAAAAAATGCTAACACAGCCAAAAATACATGGAATATGGTCACAAGCAAACTGACTACCATAGCAAGTAACTCAGTCTAAGGCAGCTTTCTACAAATACGGCTTGTTCGCATGGCCACACTCATTCTCACCTTTACATGCTGCTGGAGGGATGCCTATGCAGACAAAATACTGAAAGGTGATCATGCAGGCCAGGAAGCAGCAATATTTAGGCCAGATTTCAGCAATGGCCTTTCTCCTGCGCCGGTACATCACGGCTGCCAGAGCAACGGCATGCAGCATAGAGTAGAAGTCCATGCGCTGACCAATCACGTTCACAGCCAAAAGGAAACATACCTGAGACAAGAAATGAGGCAAAACAACATATACAGCTGTAAATCTAGGGCTACAACGTCATTTTTGCATCTGAAGGAACTGAACTGTTCATTCTAACTGAATTCATACTACCAGAGTGTTTGCTTCCAAATAGTGCTCCGTCTTCCCAAGACATGAATACAGTTGCAGAAACACTGGTGAAATATTGGTGACGTACCTCTACCCCGAACTTGTAGAAGGAGTAGTTGATGAAGTATTTGGCACAGCTGATGATGCCGTTATCGAGGTGTTGACGAGTAATTTCATGGAAAATAGTTCGAAAAGGAGGAGGAGAGAGCTTGTTGCGTAGCCGGAAATACTCCTGATGCCGGTAAATTGTTACCTCAAACGCCAAGAGGGCCAGCATCAGTAAGTTGTTCTAGAGGGAAAAAAAACCCAGCACCATCAGCAATGTTACAGCGTTAACATGCAGCTCCTGTAGAGCATCAGACAACACAAAACATCAGTCAAGATTATAGAGTATGTCTCATAGGAGGAGTGTACTCACAGAAAAGACTGTATATAGAAAACGACTTCCTCACTGTGTGCCACACACAAATAAATGATTGTAACCCAGCTTAAGGCTTAAGGTTAAAGGAATGGATGGGGCTTATACCATGTTGAGTTGAATCTCAATGCTGAATTTGTTATCAGGTACACCTGCTGTGATTTCTGAGTCAGAAATTCTGACCTTCTGTAATAGAGCAAAATGATTCCAGTTTCCATAATGCTCGATGATTTTTAGCTCAAGTTGGCTTCACTGCTTGCGAAGCGAAATGATAAAATACCCAAATACACCAGTGATATCAAACATGGCTTGGTTGATTGACTGAATTTGAAGAAATTGAACAATGTCTGTAAATATTCTGTTCTCTCTAGACATTCCTATAACTGAATGAATCAAGCCTTACACTATCCAGTGAGCACCAACTGACAAAAAAATGTGTATAGATGTCCATTAAATAGTCTGACCTTATAGTGTTCCATGTAAAGATGTTATTGCTTCATTTAAGTCAGAACTAGTCTGCCTTGATGTGCGCTTTCTGGTCCCTATTAAGCCTGTGTATATGATGGCAGTCATATTTGTACATCCTTACATAATTTGTCTCCTCACCCTTAGATTCGGCAAAAGAGACGGGAACTTCACCAGTCCAACCCAGTTTGCAGGATCTACTGGCTTCTCGTAAAGCACAGACCTCTTCATGTACAACTGCGTCTTATTCTCTGGGTCGTTTGGGTAATGAGGCTAACGGGAAATACGAAGATACATCCATCAGATATTGAATAAGGAAATGACCACCAAAGAGTTATGAGACATGAAAGTGAATTATATAAATGCATAGCTTTAAAATGTCTGACTGAAAACGCTCACACACCATTGTGCAGATACTTGAGTATGTTTCTGGTTTTATCGACTCCAGCTGGTACAACATTTTGCAGATGATGATAACACAAGTCCATACAGTGCAGACACTGGAGGCCATATGCCGGAACTGACTGAAGGGCAGAGCGAAAGCCCATGATGCCAGGAACACATAGTTCAGCAGAGAGACCTGCAAACATTAGTTCACGTTAATCAGATCCACTCTTCATGTTAAAATGCGCTTTCTGTATTGGAGATGTGAAGGGTATACACATATGCAACACTATGTGATTTTAAAGTTGTTACATTTAAACCAAAAGGGCACAAAGGGTAGAAAGACTTTAAAGGCATTAAATACAGAAATCATGAATGGCTTATACGAATTAGAGACAGTAAAAGAGATTGCGGTTACCTCGGTAACAGACACCAGGATGATGTAAGAAGAGACTATCTTGATGACATGGATCTCCAGCAGCCACCAGATGAAAAGCTGCAGTTTATGGAAGTACTCCAGAAATTTCAGGAACAGCACAGTCAGACGGTCCATCACCAGGTGCCACTTATTTTTCAGATCTACAAACAGAAGGAGTTTAGGATTAATGTAAATGGCAGACTTAAACATAAACAGCAAAAAGAGACAAGAACACTTCTGGACAGTTCATTGGAGCTCTCTGCAATATGCACAGTGATAAGTAATATGTATATATGGTCATATTCAGAGAGTCCAAAAGATATATCAATATTTATGAGGAAAAAGTTCCTCGTATTCAGAGTCTGGTTATGCACAAGCTTACACACACTGCCAAACTACTTTTACATGCACCACCAACACATATATCATCAACCCCACACACACAAATCTCACACACCCCACCCTCATAAATCTCACACACCCCGTCCCCACAAATCTCACACACCCCGTCCACACAAATTTCTCACACACCCCACACACAAATCTCACACACTCCACATACACAAATCTCACACACACCACACACACAAATCTCCAACACCCCATACACATAAATCTCACACACCCCACCCACACAAATCTAACACAGCGAACCCACACAAATCTCACACAGCGAACCCACACAAATCTCACACCCCAAACCCACACAAATCTCACACCCCAAACCCACACAAATCTGACACACACCACACACACAAATCTCACACACCCCACACACACAAATCTCACACACCGAACACACACAAATCTCACACACCGAACACACACAAATCTCACACACCCCACACAAATCTCTCACAACTCACACACACAAATCACACACACCACACACACAAATCTCCAACACTCCACATACACAAATCTCACACACACAAATCTCACACACCCCACACACACACAAATCTCACACACCCCACACAGACAAATCTCACACCCCACACACACAAATCTCTCACAACCCACAGAAATCTCTCACAACCCACACACACAAATCACACACCCCACCCTCACAAATCTCATACACCCCACCCTCACAAATCTCATACACCCCACCAACCACACACACCCCACCCACACAAATCTCACACACCCCACCCACACAAATCTCATACACCCCACACACACAAATCTCACACACCGAACACACACAAATCTCACACACCCCACCCACACAAATGTCAAACACCCCACCCACACAAATCTCACACACGCCAGACATACAAATCTCCCACTCTCCACCCACACAAATCTCACACACCGAACCCACACAGATCTCACACACTCCACACACACACAAATCTCACACACTCCACACACAAACAAATCTCACACAACCCAGCCACACAAATCTCACACACCCCACACATACAAATCTCCCACACTCCACCCACACGAATCTCACACACCCCACACACACAAGTCTCACACAACCCACACACACAAATCACACACAACCCACACACACAAATCTCATACACTCCACACACACAAATCTCACACACCCCAACACACAAATCTCACACACCCAGCCCAAACAAATCTCACACACCCCACACACACAATTCTCACACACCCCAAACACACAAATCTCACACACCCCACACACAAATCTCACACCCCCACACACACAAATCTCACACACCCCACACAAACAAATCTCACACACCCCACCCGCACAAATCTCTCACACCCCACCCACACAAATCTCACACACCCAACACACACAAATTTCACACACCCCACCCACACAAATTTCTCACACCCCAACAGCACAAATCTCACACACCCAACAAACACAAATCTCACACACCACACAAACAAATCTCACACACACCACACACATAAATCTCCAACAGCCCACACACACAAATCTCACACACCCCAGCCACACAAATTTCACACAGCGAACCCACACAAATCTGACACACACCACACACAAATCTCACACACCCTACACACACAAATCTCACACAGCGAACCCACACAAATCTCACACACCAAACCCACACAAATCTGACACACACCACACACACAAATCTCCAACACTCCACACACACAAATCGCACACACCGAACACACACAAATCTCACACACCCCACACACACAAATCTCACACACCCCGCCCACACATATCTCACACACCCCACCCACACAAATCACACACACTCCACACATACAAATCTCACACACCGAACTGACACATATCTCACACACCACACACATACAAACCTCGCACACTCCACCCACACAAATCTCACACACCGAACCCACACAAATCTCACAGACCCCACCCACACAAATCACAGACACCCCGCACACACAAATCACACACACCCCGCCCACACAAATCTCACACACACCACCCACACAAAACTCACACACCCCACCCACACAAATCTCACACACCCCGCCCACAGAAATGTCAGATACCTAACACACACAAATCTCCCACACCCCATACACACAAATCTCCCACACTCCATACACACAAATCTCACACACCGAACCCACACAAATCTCACACACCACACACACAAATCTCACACACCCCACACACACAAATCTCACACACCCCGCCCACAGAAATGTCAGATACCTAACACACACAAATCTCCCACACCCCATACACACAAATCTCCCACACTCCATACACACAAATCTCACACACCGAACCCACACAAATCTCACACACCACACACACAAATCTCCCACACCCCATACACACAAATCTCACACACCACACACAACAAATCTCACACACACCACACACACAAATCTCCAACAGCCCACACACACAAATCTCACACACCCCACTCACACAAATCTCACACAGCGAACCCACACAAATCTCACACACACCACACACAAATCTCCAACACCCCACACACACAAATCTCACACACCCCACCCACACAAATCTCACACAGCGAACCCACAAAAATCTCACACACCAAACCCACACAAATCTGACACACACCACACACACAAATCTCCAACACCGAACACAGACAAATCTCACACACCCAACCCACACAAATCTCTCACAACCCACACAAATCTCTCACAACCCACACACACAAATCACACACACCCCACCCACACAAATCTCACACACCCCACACACACAAATCTCACACACCCCACCCACACAAATCTCACACACCGAACCCACACAAATTTTTACACCCCAACAGCACAAATCTCACACACCCAACAAACACAAATCTCACACACCCCATACACACAAATCTCACACACCACACACAACAAATCTCACACACACCACACACACAAATCTCCAACAGCCCACACACACAAATCTCACACACCCCACTCACACAAATCTCACACAGCGAACCCACACAAATCTCACACACACCACACACAAATCTCCAACACCCCACACACACAAATCTCACACACCCCACCCACACAAATCTCACACAGCGAACCCACAAAAATCTCACACACCCCACCCACACAAAACTCACACACCCCACCCACACAAATCTCACACACCCCGCCCACACAAATGTCAGACACCCAGCACACACAAATCTCACACACCGAAACCACACATACAAATCTCTCACACTCCACACACACAAATCTCACACACCGAACCCACACATACAAATCTCACACACTCCACACACACAAATCTCCCACACCCCACACACACAAATCTCCCACACTCCATACACACAAATCTCACACACCCCACACACACAAATCTCCCACACCCCATACACACAAATCTCACACACCGAACCCACACAAATCTCACACACCCCACCCACACAAATCTCACACACCCACACACACAAATTTCACACACCCCACCCACACAAATTTCTCACACCCCAACAGCACAAATCTCACACACCCAACAAACACAAATCTCACACACCACACAAACAAATCTCACACACACCACACACATAAATCTCCAACAGCCCACACACACAAATCTCACACACCCCACCCACACAAATTTCACACAGCGAACCCACACAAATCTGACACACACCACACACAAATCTCACACACCCCACACACACAAATCTCCCACACCCCATACACACAAATCTCACACACCAAACCCACACAAATCTCACACACACCACACACACAAATCTCCAACAGCCCACACACACAAATCTCACACACCCAACACACACAAATTTCACACACCCCACCCACACAAATTTCTCACACCCCAACAGCACAAATCTCACACACCCAACAAACACAAATCTCACACACCACACAAACAAATCTCACACACACCACACACATAAATCTCCAACAGCCCACACACACAAATCTCACACACCCCACCCACACAAATTTCACACAGCGAACCCACACAAATCTGACACACACCACACACAAATCTCACACACCCCACACACACAAATCTCCCACACCCCATACACACAAATCTTACACACCACACACACAAATCTCACACACCCCACACACACAAATCTCACACACCCCACACACACAAATCTCACACACCCCACACACACAAATCTCACACACCGAACCCACACAAATCTCACACACCCCACACACACAAATCTCACACAGTGTAGTAGAGTAATAGTAGTAGTAGAGAATGTCGGTTGAGTTAATTAACATGTATAACACCAATGTTGGTTTCTGTGACTGTTGCTTGTATGTGTGTGTAATTTAGGTGCATGTCTTGGTGAGCAATATGATTGAAATTATGTGGTATGTATTTTATTATGTGGTTCGTCTGTTGGGACTGTATTGTTTAGATATTGAAAAGTGATTCCCTGGTGTAGGTAGGTGATGAGTGGTGTCCACGCTATTCGTGGTCATTCTCAATTTTCCATGTTGTAAACTAAGGAATAAAAATGCATGTATAAAAATAACAATACCATTGTACCTGTGCTCTCTTCTGATGGCATTTCTGGATCTGTAGCCATGCTACAATGTTGACTCTCATCATGAATGGAACTCTCCTCCTTTTTTTTCTCCTCTGCTATGCTTTCCACCACCAACATCTCCTTCTCTGTGTCCACCAAAGGTTCAGGAGAGGAGCTTATCATTGTGAGATCTGCCAAGCTGCCATCTGGATGGGCTAGTCTGTTCATCGAGAGTTATCATTAGAGAAACTGGGACATTTGGTGTACTTGCCTGTTTATAAGAGCTCTAACCAATGACGTTCACAAACATTCAAACACTAAAAGACTGATATTTTTTAAAGCAACCATGCTTATTAGATTAGTATCTAATAGCAATCTATCCTTTCCAGGAAGCCGATGATCATGTGGGTTAGTGCCTTTATAAACAGTTTAAGAGCTAGACTAGGGTTGTATTGTACAGGCAGGGTTTAGACCATGGATGCTGTGAGCCTGTGAGTCTTCACAGATCAGCAAGGATGTGGTTATACATGTCAAAGCAAAGTCAATAGTCAATCTGTAATTAATAGGGGGAATATATGTGTATGTATATATATATATATATATATATATATATATATAAATAATCAGTCAGAATTAAGGAAAGGATCCATGGCATTAATGAAAACTAGAGTAGCAAAAAATGGGCATAAAATGTCTTCGTCTCAGGTGATGGAGGGTCAAGGGGGTTGAAAACTTGCATGATATGGCTGCATGGCATTGGAAAGCTTTTTTTCTGTCCTGCCACGAGCTCACTTACTTGCACTGAGGAGATGGAATTTTTTGCTTGATGCTGTTAAAAAAGCAATCGTTTATAAAATTGAAACATAAAATCAAACCACTGAAAGCCTAAGTTTCAAATATAAAAGTTATAACAATGCTTTAGAACAAAGAAACTTCATCAAATAGTAACATTTGGGGAGGTGAGGAGGCCGTGAAAATGGGAGATGCTTCAAGAAAGGGGCGTGCACATTACTGCCATGCCAAGGAGAGAACTTTTTAGAGGATTTTGAATGCAGTCAGTGGATGGAGGGGAAAAGGTTATACACAGAGATGTTATGTTAGGGTTCACACATGTCTTTAGGGTCATCGTTGGTGCAAGTAGTGTGCTAAACATACATCATTCACAAACAAATTTTCTATTACCAAGTTCCAAAACATTACTCGGTCATACAAAACATTCACTATTACCAGTCATTATCTGCTATCATTCAAATTATTTGAGTTCTTATTCTCGTTTGGAATAATTTCACTAATTGAGTGAACATAGGAGAGAAAGAGGTGAGGGGAAAGAGAGAGGGAAGGAGATTTCAACATTCAGAGTGGAGGGTCCATGGGTGCTACGGCGTACGAGCAATCACCCACCTATCCATAATCAGACAGATACGGGCACTGACTTTGGCATGGCTGTGGGGCCAATGCCATTACAGATGGAAAAAAGAGAGACGAGAGCAGACAAATGGTTAAAACAGGGAGGAGAAGTACATGATTAAAGCTAACTGCTTGATTAGGAAGTGCTTCCTGGGTAAATATTAAAACTCTGAAATGACACAATAGAGACATGATCCTAAAAGAGAATGAAAGTGAACAAAAATGTAAAAAAAAAATCATGATGATGAGAATTCAAAATGACTTTTTTGTCGGGGGGGGGGGGTTGCTTAAACAAATAAAATATGCTTTGTTAAATAACTGCAGACACTAGTTTAAACAATAAAAAAATAATAACGTGTCAGCTCTTCACCTGTAGATGGCGTTGTCCTGTTTGGCAGCCACAGCCTTGAGGTCAGTGAGCTCAAGAAAGTGCTCATGGAAGTAGTGCAGGTGAAGGATGCAGACTAGTAGGAAAGAAGTAGGGATGAAGATACGTGTAAACAGGATTCCCACAGAAAACCTTTCCAGACCCAGATCCTTCAGTCTGCATGAGCCAGAGAGCGTGAGAGAGAGAGAGAGAGAGAGAGAGAGAGAGAGAGAGAGAACAAAAGAGCAAGGAATCAATTAGCGAGACAAAACAATATTCAGATAAAAAAACACTATTACATTATGTCATACTCTACCAAATCAATCAAATATTATATGTGGTATATTTTCCCCGAGTTTAATACCTTTAATGAACGTATAGCGGTGGGAAACAATGCTTTTATTTTAGACATTCCAAATGAAAGGATTGTGTGAATGTAATGTTAAATATTCATGAGTTTATTTGTTATAATATAATAGGATGAAACTTCAGGCATTCTAGACTAAAACAAACAGACTGGGGCTAATACTAGTGCTAAAAAATAACAATTTGAAAACACTTCCTTAACCATGCAAATGTTTCATTTTTACACTAAATGTATCACTCATAAAAGCTACTTTATTTGGGTAGTGTCCTGGCTATACATCCACGGTTCACCCTACACCCTGAACTGATTCAAACGAACACCTATAGCTCTGGAAATAAAGTGACCTGTACAGCAATATGTAATTCAGTTAAGAATCTTAGAAATAGCAGAATTAAAGAAACAGAGAGGAAGAATGAGTAAGTCAGTGAAAGAGTGACCAAATAGTTTTGTATTATATTTCGGTGCCGTGTTACAATAATATAACATATGTAATATGTTCTGTTATATTTCATGTTCCCATACTTTCTGTTGGTACAGTTCATTGACTCATCTGCAATAACCACTTCATCCTGATGATGAATCTGTAGCCTTTCCTAGAAACACTTCTTGGATGGGACACTGTAATATTAACCCTAGAGGTGCTACAGTAAAATTAACCATAAAGGTGCTACAGTAACATTAACCCTAGAGGTGCTACAGTAATATTAACCCTAGAGGTGCTACAGTAAAATTAACCCTAAAGGTGCTACAGTAACATTAACCCTAGAGGTGATACAGTAAAATTAACCCTAGAGGTGCTACAGTAATGTTAATCCTAGAGGTGCTACAGTAATATCAATCCTAAAGGTGCTACAGTAATATTAACCCCAGAGGTGCTACAGTAATATTAATCCTAAAGGTGCTACAGTAATATTAACCCTAAAGGTGCTACAGTAATATTAACCCTAAAGGTGCTACAGTAATATTAACCCTAAAGGTGCTACAGTAATATTAACCCTAAAGGTGCTACAGTAATATTAACCCTAGAGGTGCTAAAGTAATATTAACCCTAAAGGTGCTAAAGTATTATTAACCCTAGAGGTGCCACCGTAAAATTAACCCTAGAGGTGCTACAGTAACAACAAACCTAGAGGTGCTACTGTAATATTAACCCTAGAAGTGCTACTGTAATATTAACCCTAGGGGTGCTACATAAATATTAACCCTAGAGGTGCTACAGTAAAATTAACCCGAAAGGTGCTACAGTAACATTAACCCTAGAGGTGCTACAGTAACATTAACTCTAGGGGCGCGACAGTAATATTAACCCTAGAGGTGCTACAGTAGTATTAACCCTAAAGGTGCTACAGTAATATTAACCCCAGAGGTGCTACAGTAATATTAACCCTAAAGATGCTACAGTAATATTAACCCCAGAGGTGCTACAGTAATATTAACCCTAAAGGTGCTACAGTAATATTAACCCCAGAGGTGCTACAGTAATATTAACCCTAGAGGTGCTACAGTAATATTAACCCTAGAGGTGCTACAGTAATATAAATCCTAAGGTGCTACAGTAATATAGTAGTATATAGTGTCAACTCTCTCCAGCCTGGGCATCTCTGGAACGGTTCTGCACTGGGTGGAATCCTATCTCTCCGACAGATCTTTCAAAGTATCATGGATGGGAGGTATTTCTGAAATCCAGCAACTCGCCACTGGCGTTCCACAGGGGTCAATTCTGG
>JAFFST010046716.1:114782-144612 GCA_022414735.1 Noturus placidus
CACCCGGGCCGGGATTCGAACCGCCAACCCCACGATTAGTGGATTAGTGGACACCCCGCTCTACCAACTGAGCCACAGCCGCCACAATATATTAATCCTAGAGGTGCTATAGTAATATTAATCCTAGAGGTGCTACAGTAATATTAACCCTAGAGGTGCTACAGTAATATTAATCCTAGAGGTGCTATAGTAATATTAACCCTAGAGGTGCTACAGTAATATTAATCCTAAAATGCTACAGTAATATTAACCCTAGAGGTGCTACTGTAACAATAACCCTAGAGGTGCTATAGTAATGTTAATCCTAAAGTGCTACAGTAATATTAACCCTAAAGGTGCTACAGTAATATTAATCCTAAGGTGCTACAGTAATATTAACCATAGAGGTGTACAGTAATATAAATCCTAAAGTGCTACAGTAATATTAACCCTAGAGGTGCTACAGTAATATTAATCCTAAAATGCTACAGTAATATTAACCCTAGAGGTACTATAGTAGTATTAATCCTAAAGTGCTACAGTAACATTAACCCTAGAGGTGCTACAGTAATATTAACCCCAAGGTGCTACAGTAATATTAACCCTAAAGGTGCTACAGTAATATTAACCCTAGAGGTACTACTGTAACATTAACCATAGAGGTGCTACAGTAATATTAACCCTAAGGTGCTACAGTAATATTAACCCTAGAAGTGCTACAGTAATATTAATCCTAAAATGCTACAGTAATATTAACCCTAGAGGTGCTACTGTAACATTAACCATACAGGTGCTATAGTAATATTAGTTCTAAGGTGCTACAGTAATATTAACCCTAGAGGTACTGTACTCACTTTTCCTCACTCATGCCTGTCATGTTAGACCAGACGTTGATGGAGTTGTCAAATTGGCACGTGTAGATGAGGGTGAGTACCAGCATGGTGTACACCACCACTGACATCCAGAAATATTTCAGAATCCTTCTCCACCACTCATAGTGCACCTGCACAGACAAAGCAGCCACCATTACATCTTATTTGAGATTCAATAAGCTAAAATTTGGACAGTGTTTTATTTTACACTAAACTGTATCTTTTGCTGTTGCTCCGGTGGTACCCTGAAATTTTTTTGGAACTTTAGTACTGTGTGTATCTTTCATGTGGAAATGTGAAAGTTACTTACTAAAGGGGCAGAAGACTAGAGAGTATCTGAGCGTGTAAGAGTGCAAACATCTCTAGGAATGATCCTGTACTCATCGACTTATTTATCACAGAGAAATGAAACGTAATTCGACACAATAACAAAGACCTACTTTTGAATATTCACTTTGAGCATTCTCTTTGTGTATTTAAAACTTGATACCTGATAGAGGGCCACGCAGAAGAGGAACAGCATCATGTAGATGATCTTGTACATGACGATGCGTCCTTCAAAGCTCACGAAGAAAAACATGCCACCGCAGATGTAGATCCAGTACTTCACCAGCATGGCCATCACCAGATTTCCCACCATCTGCATCAGGTCATTCTCACCACCTTCTTCTTCCTCTGACTTCTCTACCTCTACAACACAAAACATTTCTCCTCCCTCATCAGGGATTACAATTATGTTGCCATATCTTATCCATGCTTTAGATAGCATTATATTTTTTTTTATCACATATTACAATAATACAGTCCTTATTATGTATATATTATTCATTCATTCGTCTTCAGTAAGTGCTTTATCCTGGTCAGGGTAGCATTCCCAGGAACACCCGGTCTGAGGCGGGAATACATCCTGGACATTTAGGGGGTCATTTTGGTACAGCAAAGGTGTGCAATCCAGAAATGCTATATTCTTGTTTTTTGAGTGATATTTCAGCATATTCTGATTTTATGGACGCAGAGCTCCTACACAGAATGTGTAAAGGTCGGCCAGTCTGCTAATACAAGTGCCTGAAGGGTTAAAGGCATTGGGCTACTGATCAGAAGGCTAGGAGTTCAAGTCTTAGCACTGCCAAGCTGCGAATCCTCCACGGATGCTATATACACAGCTGACCCAGTATGCCGGGATATGCAAAGAGAGGAATTTCTACCATGGTGTAATGTACATGTGATGAAAAAAGGCTTCTTCTTCTTCTATCAATAGATCCAAAGATATTGGATATTTTTAATAGTCCAATCAAACACCACTCATTAGACTACATAGCTCATCACCATACATCGGTTTTTCTTCGATTTTTGTTTTTAAATAATACTATTCAGGCTTTGGTCGGCTGGAGCGTTAAGCTCACCCTTTTTCTCTGAGTCAACTGAAACTTCGGAAAGTGTAGCTTCCTCTTTTAGTTTGTCCTGCCGTTCAGTCAGTGTCTGATGCAGAAGTAGCCAGAAACTCAGCAAACACAGCACCTAACGACAAACCAACAGAGAAATTTACTAAGTTTACCCACACATATATATACAGCTGGAGACATTTGTCAATGTCTGCAAAAAAACGTATCTGTAAGTGTGTAAGGGGACACGTCAGTAATAACGTCAGAATGTTTTTAATATGGATAAAAACAATTTTCTAGTTTACTTCCATCCTAAATCAACGAATAAAGTAATGAAACTGGAGGGAAAGCCACTAAGCTCATGGGCAATGGGTAAATACATATTGGGCAACAATTGAAAAAGTAATTCCTGTCACGGCATGGGAGACGTGGGGAAGCAGGCGCGGGTGGTCGGGGCGTAACATGAATACGTGAGGCTTTAAAGACGAAGTGGTGAAATAGGCAATAGGTCAGGCGATCGGACAGACAACTCAAACGGGGATAAGCAGAAAGCGTAGTCGAGAGACGGAAATCGAGGTCAGGGTAAATGAGATAGCAACACAATAGAAATAGGCTTGGTAACGCTGAGGAATGCGTCGACTAGACGTATACTTCGCACTGAACGAAGGTGGCTGTCTGGAATATATTCTAAAGGTGAAATTGTGTGTCTGATTGGTGACAGGTGCGTGCACTCAGAACTCTGGGGATGGAGAGCTCATGCGTGTATGAGAGGCGGGTGTGGGATCATGGGAAGTGGAATTCGATGGAGAGCACATGCGTGTTGGTGTGGGATCATGGGAAATGGAGTTCGAGTCTGGCTGAGCTGTGACACTTCCCTGATATGATAAATATGATAGGGCGTGAAAATCATGGATAACTGGAGAGAAAGCTATTGATAGCATACACTTGGTTAAAAAAAAAACAAATGTTAGTGGACAAATGTTACATTTATTAGCTAGTGAGGTCAAGTGAAAGATCCAATGTTTTGCAGTCTCATGAATTGGTTGCTGGGAAATTAACATGGGTAAATAGTGGTAGCTAATGTAATGTAATAATGTATGGCCAGCTAGTTAACTAGTTACAGTAAGTGCATCGATCTAGACTTAGAGAAACAATCAAGCGTACGTTCAATATCTTCATCGAAAAAAAGTTTCTAATGTGCTGTAGCACATTGTGTTTTTCAGCTACATTTCAGCTTTCCAACTGCAAGCTGACATACAGTACTGTGCAAAAGTTTTAGGCACATGCAAAGAAATGCTGTAGAGCAAAGGTGCCTTCAGAAATAATGAAATTAAATGTTTCCACATTAAAACAATATATACAGTACAGAGCAGTAGTAGTAAATGTCAATATTTAGTGTGACACAAACAATAATAAAAAAATATATATATACTAGTCTCAGGAACAATTAGTGCAGTTTTATAAGTTTTATTGAGCATCTTGCATCTTGCAGTCACGGTTCTTCTGGAGATTTTTGCAGCATAACCCCGCAGCCTTCATTATGTTTTTTTTGTCTGAAAAGTGCTCTCTTACGTAATATGCTGCTTTCTTCAATGAAATACAAAGTTTTTCTGTTTATCTGTAACATTTATTTTGTGCTGGAAAACTAATGTTAGTTAATCTAAAATGCTTTTTGTACTGACTTGATAATGTAGCAGTCATAAAATAAAACATCTATAACTGTCACGGATTCCCCTTTAAGCAGCGAGCTGGAGAGCATGTGGGCACGCGTGCACGAGCAAGGTGCACGGGCATCTGCTTTTCGTATGTTGACAATCGTGACAATGTGTACATTGGACACATGTGTTTGTTATGTTTCTGTTATGACTTCACCCTGTTCTGTCATTGGCTGTTACTTGTGTCTAGATTGGTGTCAGCCGTCAGCAATTGACGCTGATTATGTTTGCATATATACCACGCGCCTCCCAGCACACGGCACGGAATATTAGCTACGATAGAGTAGATTAGTTCAGATTCCACACAATAGTTTATCACAGTTGCAGTCCATCTTATGTTCCATGTTAGATTAGTCTGTTCAGTTCATGCTGGTTTTTCCGCTCCCAGTTAGTAGTCATAGTTTATGTTTCTTGTTTTGTTTCTCGACCCTGTTTTCCGTGACCACGACATTGATTCCTGCCTTACCCAGTTTATGTCTGTTTGCCGATGGCCTGACCTTTGCATGTTTCTGGATTAATTAATAATAATAATAATAATTTATCAATTTGTATAGCGCTTTTTTACAATGGTACATTGTCTCAAAGCAGCTTTACAGAAATATCATTTTTACATTTACAAGCGACTTACTAATGAGAGCACACTCACACACCAATGGTAGCAGAGCTGCCATGCAAGGTGCTAGCTTGCCATTGGGGGCAACTTAGGGTTCAGTGTCTTGCCCAAGGACACTTCGGCATGGGATCACCCGGGCTGGGATTCGAACCGCCAACCCCACGGTTAGTGGATTAGTGGACAACCCGCTCTACCGACTGAGCCACAGCCGCCCTTTACATTTGTGGATTACATTTGTGGATTACGATTTGGATTTACCTGCCTGTGTCTATCATTAATAAAACTGTCAACTGCAATTGCATCTGTCCCTATCTTCGCTAAGTCTCGAGACGTGACAATAACAAAGTTTGTAAAAAAAAAAACAAAAAAACAAAAAAAAACAAATAGGGTTCCTAAACATTTGCACAGTACCATGTATATGCAGGATACTTAAATGACAGTTTTGGGCATTCCTGGCTGATACTCACCCATGCAAGCTAATTAATCTGCTAATTAATTCTAAACCTTTGTGTAAGCTTGCACTATTATTACAACACTGAGTTGCACTGAGCCACTGTGAAGCACGTCAAGTTCAAACAGAACATACAAATTAAACCTTTTGCAAAAATGAAAAAGGAGTAAAGTTTATTCTCTCTTTTTCTGCTTGATGATCATACTTGTCTGCCGGCATCTACAAAATAAATAAATACATAAATAGCTCAGACATAGAGTGTGCATTTCTCATTACCTTGGAACAGAGCGATTTGAAGGGCTCGGTGGTCTTGAGGAAGAGGCCGGGGACAGAATTCAGAGACTCAAAGCTCCAGATATATTGCAGCACAATTACCAGGTTCCCATACGCCACCATAAAGGGTGACGTGAGCATGGCGTACTTTCGCCTGTCCCGCACCATCCACAGAGTGCAAGACCACATGAGGAAGACAAATGTCAGCCAGCTCACATATGTAATGCTCCAGGCCTGAGAGAGAGAGAGAGAGACAGAGAGAGAGAGAGACAGAAAGAGAGAGAGAGAGAGAGACAGAGAGAGAGAATAAACAATGATAAAATGAAAGCGAATGATAGGTGACGAGATCACTGGACTATATTAATAGTTACATCGATAGTAACCACTAATTTATAAACGTACTGAGGAACGTCTATATAATATAATAAACAGATTCCAGAATTGATGTTTTACAAAAAAAAAAAAAAACAACAACATAAAATCGTTTAAAAGGATACATTTTTCATAAGAAGACATTTGCACTTTCTGGCTTCTTGGTAGCATGACAACCTTGATTTTGTTGTATAAAAACAAAACACATGCAGTAATTGGAAAACTTTGTGCTGTGAACAAGGTCATCACACCACTCTATCTTTGAGTATTTTCCGAGAACGGCATGTCCAATCATGTTTCATTCCTTACATGAAGAATGTTTCTATATTAAGACCCTGTGGCTGACTGTCTTACATTATGTTACATTAAGGATAAAAACTGCAAGACTCGATCGGTTAAACCTTGAACCGGCTCACCATCATGGAGATGAGAGCACAGACGTAGCTCTGCTTCATAATAAAACGGAAGACTTTGACAAGACCAGCGGGAGCTGCGGTTTGCTCCTCCTCTTCGCTCTCCTTTAACTCCTCTTCCTCCTCTGGTGGCATCTCCACCACCTCATACACATCTCCATCTTTTTGTTCTGTACAGAGAAAGAAATTTTATATAAAATCACTGTGTTAATAAAGATAGTTTGTGTCATCAAACATGTATATTAAATGTATAACTTGACAAATAAGGATACTTCCATATTAGGCAAATTTAAGTTTATTGAATACAGTAATCATTATGCATTATCTCATCAAGCTGAACTATGTAAAATCACATTTCTTTATAGCAAATGTGAAATTTCATCTTACCCTCAATATTATTGGATTGGTCCACCTTATACTTTGGGATGGAGAAGAGGTCCAAGCTGACTGGTCCATTCTCTGCATTTATGGTGGGGACATAACCAAAAGATGTCCCATTGGAGTTCACCAACACTGCCTATGAGGTAAATTTGGTAGAAATAATAATATTTTATTATTTATCCCTTGAACATAATGCTAAACGAAGGAAAGAGATTTTAGGATATGTTTTTTTAACCAATGGTAATCAATCGGCTAATGAGAAATTTTAAGATGCCATCCTCAGATGTAAATCCTAAACAAAGACGCAAGTTATAGCACTTACATTTCCTGAGGTTTTGCACTGGGAACATTGAAACTTGCAAAGGTTAATTAGACATTTTCTTAGTGTCTTGAATTCTTAGTGTCTCCTCTTTTTTTTTTGCTTTCTTGGGATACATCTTTTTGGTGATTGTCATTTTAGTAAAGCATGATATCATTATTAGTAACACAGGGCACTAAGGTCTTCCAAAATACACTTCATGGCCAAAAGGATGAGGACACTTGACCAGTCTCACATATATGTGCTTGTTGAACATTCAATTCCAGATCTAGTCTCCCCTTTTCTGTCATAATAACCTCCACTCTTCTGGGGAAGATTATCTTTGGATTTTGGAATGTGGCCAATCATCGACAAAAGCCCATATACGGGTGTGGTGGTCAGGTTGGTCATAGTTTTGTGCCATATATCAAGATTATTAAAAGTAAATTAGCATTAACTCTTCCAGAAACAGACATGGTATGACTTTTAAGTAGAGATGCACCATCAAAAGTGGGCAGGAAAAAACATCGAATTCGTGCTGTGTGTAAAGAAGATGTCTCTTGTGTGGAATGATGACAAAACTGCAGTTTGCAATCTCTGTAAGCTCTGCACTGCTAAAATGTTACTTTTGCTGCGCTACTAGAGCTACTCGCGCTGAATTAAAGTGCCAGTACACTGTTGAAAGATTTGTTGACTTACAGGAGAAACTTACAGAAATCTGTCTGTTCCTATGCCGGTATAGTTTGTCTGCTTTAGAATTAATCATCAGTTTGACTGACCAAAAGGTCTAAATGAGAAATAGAGATTCCTTGCTTATCACATGTTTTAGTAATGTGAGCTTGGCAGTGTGAACATTACAACATAAAAAGGAGCAAATATATCTCCCTACTCAGTACATACAACATGCGCAGTGCAGATTCATACTAAATAAATCAGGGATAACATTAACCAGGTAACATTTGGCAGTTATTGGTAAAAAAAAAAAAGAGCAAGCTAAAACAGCAGCTAAATCAATACTTCACATACTTTACATAGGAAATCCATATGAAATAAACTCACTAAGGATATCTCAACCAAGCTAAAAAAAAGAGAGAAAAAGGTTTGCCTTATTACACATGCCTCTTAGAGAAAAGTAAACTATCCAACATGACTAAACAAACAAACAAACAAACAAAAACCCAAAATATCATGCCAACACAAAACAAATGCAGTATTCGGACAAATACATGGACCTGATCCATTGTAGTACATATATCAGGTCTTAAATTACTGATGTGAACAGGGATTTACATAACACTCTATAAAACCACAAATGTTCTCTAACCTCAGTGGTGCTGTAAGCTTCCTGAGTGGACAGAAGCTAGAGTGAGCGAGAGAGAGAGAAAGAAAGAGAGAGAGAGAGAGAGAGAGAGAGAGAGAGAGAGAGAGAGAGGCAAAAGAAAAGAGTGAGGTAAAGATATTGACCAGCAGAAGGTCGATGGCATTATTGTTCTCTAACATCACCACTAAGCTGGAACAATGAGGAGCATATAGGCCATCACTCACACACTTGTTCTGGGCAAAAGCTTTTAGTGTTTCCGAGGACAGCTGCAACTGTGCAACATGGCAGTCTTCAGCTGGACAAAGCCCAAAGACACCTGATTCTGACAACGGGATTTGAGGTCCTCTTTATGCTTTAATCTGAACTGTCTATTGGCACTTTTGCATACAGTTTGAATGCTTTATTGATTTATGAGCCACTGGTGTTTAAGTTTTGTCTTTCAGCTTGAGTTACGCTCAAATAATTACCAAAATGTAGCCAATGAAATCTGAGCATGATTATAGACAGAGGTGCCTGGTATACCAGGATGATCAAATATGCCATGCTGGAAAGTGTGATGACTTCATAGACCAAAAAAACATTGAGTTATGCTACAAGATTAGTCTAGCACAGAGCTCATCAACTGGTGGTCTTAATGCGAACACTGCGAAAGATTTTAACAGACCAAACTCAAAAAAAGAGACATTCAGTGTATGGAAAGACACAGATCAGATCCTTTTCCAATCGCATAGATTTATGTCAAATATTTAGCTGAAGGCAAATCAGTGGACCAGAGCCTAGCTACAGGGAAAAGATATTAGGTCAGAAAAGGGATGAATTTTCACAATTTTTTACATCATTATACCCTTTCCAGTCTGATTAGTGAAGTGATGACTCAAAAATGAAAATAGAATGTTTAAAGACAAATATACAGAGAAGTATGCGTTTATTCTCTTCTTCAAGTTCAAAACCAATTTGTTCAGATCACTAGGAAACAAAATGTGACCACTCTGTTGTCAAAATCGAGGCCTCATAGTTGCTTATCCAAAACAACGATTTTCTGAAACTAGCCATTTACATATTTGTGTTGAATACTCCTAACTTATTTAACGCATGCACTGCTGTTGCAGTGTTATTAATTATTTCATTGTAAGGATACACCATAATACACTGATACCGGTTTGGATAATTATCATGAATGGATATTTCACTATTTCAACCCTGCTTGGTGAGAACAAATTGAATATAAAAGTCTATGAATGTCCTTTATTTGGCATATGTGGCCTGACATTGTTATGGTTTGATCTGCCTGAATCTCATCCCAAAAGGCTATAATGTAGAGTTTGAAGTCTTGTATACAACCACTAGATAGTCATCTTTTGTATGTCCTCAAAAGACGTATTAAAAACCATCACTCTGGACAAAAGCTAGATGTTTCGTTTTGCCCTTTGTATGGAGACCTAATGGAAAGCATACTGTATAATATCAATCCATATGCAATAAGTGTGCATTACTTACGTTCTTCTCTTCAGTCTTCTGCCGTGTTGTCCACCACAGCTGCCTCCTTTTTTCTGCTGTGGGGGGCACGTTTTCTTCAATCACTTCCTCTTCCTCATTGTCCTAAAGACAAAATCAATAAACAATCAAAAAAAAAGTTCATTTGTATCTAATCTTATGTGCATTTGACCTCTGACCTCTGATATTTTACACCATGTTAAACAAATATTATCTGGAAAAAACCAACAACACACACATATGTGATCTTGCAGGCTGACCTAAAGGCACATTCGATAGTAACATTGACATTAATTTGAGTAATATTGACTGTTTCTGGAATGTCTTCCTTATGTGTCACCCAAAGATTTACACTGTAATCAGAGATGATCATGCATTGCTTTCTAAACTGCAAACAGGGAAACACTCAGCCCACAGATCAATACGTTCTCAGACAGGCAGGTTTTTAAAGGACACATGCTATTGACCACTCTATAAAACTGTGTGCTCTGGAATCTTGCAGCCATATGAGGGACAGGATGGAGTATTAATCTGTCCTTGGCTACTGAGAAGGCATGCTGGGGATTCAGTGCTGTGTAATTTTACATGCAATCGTAAAAAAAGGTTTAAAAAATAAGTAACTAAAAAAAGCATAAGGTCTTATTAATGACATAATTGCGTTTGAGTGTATTGATTGGCCGTTTTAGACCTTTCACGAGTAGGGACCATTCTTTATGATTTGGTTGAATCATTTATGATATGATTATGATTTTTTTTCCATATTACTCTGATAATGTTAATCGTGTTATTTTAGATATACCAAACCTTGAAGAAGGAAATCTCTTAGCACAGATTTTTCAAAAATTTAAAGCATTTAGCATTTTTGGAAGGAGTCTCCAGTGTTAGCATTTCGTAAACAGTCAGAGGTAAAGTTTTTTTTAAATGGAAAATTCATCAGGATGAAGAGCTTTCTGTTTCAGAGCAAAGACAACTGTTTTGTCACATTAAATTCAAGAAAGAAAGAAATACATAGGCTGGTGAGGAAATGGCTGTTTATAGCTGCTGTAACATAATATAAGTGAAACATTAAGTAATGTCGTTTAATGTCTTTTAAAAAGTATGCCGTGTCATTCTTTAACAAATAAAAAATTGTAATAGTTGGCAGTTGCTGTGGTATAAGTAAAGGATAATCCACAGCTCGGTGTGCATTACACTATTTTAATGCACGAGATGGAAGCAAATAACCACCTGACGTGAATCAGCCATCGATTATGCCACTTACAGTGCCTTCCACTAATATTGGCACCCTTAGTAAATATGAGCAAAGAAGTCTGTGAAAAAATAGCTTTATTGTTTAACCTTTTGAAAAATACTTTTCTCTCATTGATATCAAACAATTGCAAACAAAACATGGCAAGGGATCTGAGACCATTCCTCCATATAGAATATCGCCAGATCCTTCAAATTTTGAGGTTCATGCTGGTAGACTCTCCTCTTTAGTTCACCGCATAGGTTTTCTATAGGTTTCAAGTCAGGAACTGGGATGGCCATGTCAGGACCTTGATTTTGATGTATGTTTTGGATCATTGTCCTTCTAGAAGATCCAACCTCGACCCATTTTAAGCTTTCTGGCAGAAGCAGTCAGGTTTTCATTTAACATCTGTTGATTTGATAGAGTATATATATATATTTGATATTTGATAGAGTCCATGATGACATGTATCCTAACAAAATGTCCAGGTCCTCTTGCAGAAAAAAAGACCCAAAACATTGAAGAGCCACCACAGTAATTAACCGTGGGCATGAGGTACTTTTCCATATGGCTACCTCTCTGTGTGCACCAAAACCACCTCTGGTGTTTATTGCCAAAAAGCTCTATTTTGGTTTCATCTGACAATAAAACCCGATCCCATTTGAAGTTCCAGTAGTGTTTAGCAAACTGAAGATGCTTGAGTTTGTTTTTGGATGAAAGTAGAGGCTTTTTTTAACGCTTCCAAATAGGTGACTTCGGATTGTAATTTTGTAGACTTTCTGACCCCAAGATGCAACTAACTTCTGCAATTCTCCAGCTGTGATCCATGGAGATTTTTTGGCCACTCGAACCATCCTCTTCACAGTGTGTTGAGAGGATACAGACACGCGTCCAATTCCAGGTTGAATCATAACATTTCCAGTTGACTAGAACTTCTTAATTATTGCACTGATGGCGGAAATGTGCATTTTCAATGCGTGTGCTATTTTCTTACAGACACTTCCCATTTTGTGAAGCTCAACAGCTTTTTCCCACACATCACTGCTTTATTCCTTGGTTTTACCGATTGTTATGAATGTGTGTGGAGTTTGCATGTTCTCCCCGTGTGTCGGGGGTTTCCTCCGGGTACTCCGGTTTCCTCCCACAGTCCAAATTCATGCATGTTAGGCTGATTGGCGTGTCTAAAGTGTCCGTAGTGTGTGAATGGGAGTGTGAGTGTGTATACCCAGCCGTGTGTCTGACAGCAGCTACACGCCGGTCCCAAGCCCGGATAAATGGGGAGGGGTGGGGAAAGCAATGGCAAACTACCCCACTACTTCTGCCGAAATGCTTTGTGGATCACGTCGATGAAATACGTGGAGAGTGATGATGCATAAAGTGACCGAAGGTCGGTCTCGACTAATCGGTGATAGATAGATAGATGAATGACTAAGGGAATTTGGACTATATGTTACCTCATATTTATACCCCTGTGAAACAGGAAGTCATGGTTGAACAATATCCTGTTCCTAGTCAGGTGTTCTAAAAAAATGTAAAATATCATTGGGAATATACTTCAAATATATTTTTCTCGTATAAATTCATGGGGTGCCAATATTTGTTGCACGCATATATGTAACACATTTTTTTGTATAAACCTGTTTTGTGCAATTGTTTGATATCCATTATTTATTTGTGAATTTTTGGAAAATATCAAAAGGTTACATAATAAAGAATTTTTCACAGCCTTTTTTGTTCATATTTACCAAGGGTGCCAATATTATTGGAGGGCACTGTATACCCATGTCATTTGCTAGCATTGACAAGTTCAAGCTGTCATTGATGTTTGCAGTGCAAAATTTCACTGAAAGGATAAAAATAATGGTAGATTTTTGTTAGTTATTTTATATTCGGATCGTTAGAGCTAGAATTCTGCCAGCTTTAAATCCTACACCGAGATATAGTATTGCGATATGATTACATTTATTCGAATGAATTACAATAAATAGGTATTAGACAATGAGAGACAGAGAAAGAGAGAGAGCGAGAGAGAGACTGAATTACATGTGTGTGTGAATTTCCTGCATCTGTGCTGTGTCTACTGATAATGAAGCTGTGAGTTTAACTACTGTATGCACCTATAACTGTCTGTTACTATGGTTACAATTGTTTATAATTGTATAGAAAAGTGATTAAACTGACTAGAACTACCAATAAATTATACAGTTTGAACGCACAACTTCCAGCCAATCAAAATCAAGTATTGAGACAGATCATGGTATACTTCAGGAAGTGCTGTTATTGGAAAATAAAGCTTCTTAAATGTGCTAATGAGTTATAATGAGTCAATTTCACCCATATCCTTCTAAATTCTAATTTAGAAAATGTATATACTAGAGATGGGATTATGTTTAGCTCAGTGTTCCAGTGCAATAGAGTTATCAGCTAAAATAAAAGCCTAAAAAAATAGTCTTAAAACTGTCTTAACCGTGATCATTGGATCTTGCAGCCAAAGGCGAATCAGTGTGGCCAGTGTGTAGTATAGCACCAGGAGCATGATGGGATTGACAAAATGATGCCAACTGAGATCAGGATAGACAATTAACTTCCATGTAGAGGAGCAGTTTGTCCTGATTATAGGAGAGATTCCAAACAATCTGTGAAGAGAATAAGAAAAAAGAAAAGTAATTAAACAGATCTTATACAGTGCTGTGAAAACATATTTGCCCCATCCTGATTTCTTCTGTTTTTGTGTATATATCATGCTAAATGTTTTAGATCTTCAAACAAAATGCAACATAAAACAAAGGCAACCTGAGTGAACACACAATATAGTTTTTATTTATTATTATTATTATTATTATTATTATTATTATTATTATTATTATTATTATTATTTTATTGAAGCAAAAAAAACTTTAGCAGCAATAATTGCAACCAAACATTTCCGATAACTAGAGATCAGTCTTTCATTTACTTCTAGGACTAGGACTTACTCCTATGCTTTGGATCATTGTCTTGCTGCATAATCCAGTTGCACTTGAGTTTCAAATTACAGACAATTTACAGTTGCTGTGCTCTTGATGGAATTTTGGAAGGTCGGACACTTCTGGGAAGGTTCACTACTGTGCCAAGTTTTTCCATTTGGAGATAATGGCTCTCGCTGTGGTTCTTTGGCGTCCCAGAGCCTTTGAAATACCTTTGTAACCCTTCCCAGAATGATGTATTTCAATCTCCTTCTTCTTCATCATTAAGTGTTGATGTGATTGAACAGGGTTTGCAGTAATCAGGTCTGGTTGTGTCTAGTCCAGCTGAACCTCATTATGGATGCAGTTTCAGAGATTTGGAGAATTAGTAACTATAATGTCAAATACATTTTCACACAGGACCAGTTGATATTGAATAACTTTTTTGCTTTCGTAAATAACATTATCATTCAAAAAATTTATTTTGTGTTTACTCAGGTTATCTTTTTTTTGTTTTAATTTCAGAAACAATTTAGTATGAAATATACACAAAAACAAATACCACAAATACTTTTTCACAGCACTGTAAATATCTTTCCACAACCTCAAAACTCTAATAACTTCCATCAATAGTCTCTATATGAACTATAAATAGCATTGTGTCTGGTATGAATTAATTTCTACATCTATTGCAAGTGATGGGGAATGACTGTGTTATTGCTATTTATACCACCCTGGGAATTTTTTTTATTTATTTACGGGTACCAGCACTAATTTACTGCTATACCACAGGACTGGTCAGAAATGGTTGATTCATTTCCTATAACAGCATGGCATTGAGAGTAGTTCCAGCTGCAAAACAAACCACAGGATTATATTAACGCACTCACTCTAATGCTTTGATCATCATTCATTCTATGCATTCTAATGCATAATCATTTCTATAGTAGCAACTTACAGTATGGGCAATGGCCCATGCTGAGTCCAATTTAATCCTTATCCTACTACAACACTTATATCACAATATAATTTGTCCATAATTTTTTTTTTTTTTATAAATCTCAGTTTTCTTTGCAACACTTCAGTTAGGCTCAGAGGGATGAGACATGCACGTCTCAGACACTGCCTTTTGGGTGATGATATCACTTCCTGCTTGGCCTCTTCCTGCACCTGGGAATGGCCATGTCACATGACTCTATTGTGAGGACAACGGGATGTGGGAAGCAGAGTCTGTCAACACGTTCTTTCAACTGTTGGGCATACCAAGGCCAAGACTCTGTCATCAGCCATAATTAGGCCATGCATGGGACACATTTACTGTGTTACCGCAGTTACAATGAGTCAGTATGCTCCAAGAAGAGCCAAAACAACACCTAGTTTAATCTAAAAACACCAGTGCATGGTAAAGTAATACTAAATGCATTAAACAGTGTTCACTGAAATTAATTCTAATTAAATGGAAGGTCAATTTTAACTTTATTGTGGACTGTACACATTCCTCATGGTCATAAAATCCAGTGCAGACAAACAACGCGGAGGGTTGGTCCATAGAACTGAGTGCTTTTAAAGGGTCTGAGACTAAGCCCAAATGAATAGAGAGAAGTGAGTGTCGTTCAAGGCGCTGAAACTATACTTAGATGTAATGGTCTTACTGTTTCAAGGCAAATGAATAAAAGCTCCTGAAATCGATTTGTGACCATGGAGTCCATGACAAGAATAGAAAGCTACTGGTAAAGTGCTGGGTGTGTATAGAGACCTGAATTCCATTCTTACCTCAATCAGAGCATTAGGAAATTTTATGAGATATATATTATGGGAAAGTAAGGGGCATTTTAGAACATACCACTTGCATAGAAACACCCCATGGGTAATATTATAATGGTTATTATGCAGTTGCACCTGGCAATTAAGAATCATAGATTGCTCTAAGATAAAAGCCTCTATATACACATGCCCTCTGTCCATTACTGCCCTTTGACATAAACAGATACTATAAAAAGGTTTATCTGTACTGTATATATATATATATATATATAAGTGTACTATGAATAAAATCAGCTAAAATATCACCTAAACTTATTGATAAACTCAGCTCCATTGTTTAAGTTAAAGCCCATTCTTTAGCAGCCAGTTGTAATAGCAGATGTGCACAGATGTTGAACAGGTTCTAATCTATGTCTTATGTCGGGTGCACACTGTGTGATTTTGAATAGTCCTTTGTGACTGTTTCTTGTCAGACTGTACGAACACGATCCCCTGTAAGCCATGTCACACTGTAGGATCTCGTTGTCATAAATGTCGGACTGTACGACAGTCAAGGCGTGAAAAACGGACGCACGCAAGACAATCCGTACGGAGTAGGAGAAGCCACTCTACAGGACTGTGCCTCAAATCAGCCAGAACTGAATCGTAGGAAAAAGACTACAGACTTTGGCCTGGGATTATAGGAATCTTTTAGAATTCAAAAAAATTGTCTCAGCCGGCCAAATCGTGGCCAAAATCATACAGTGTGAACCCGGGGTTAAAGACACTGATGACAGGCAACGGCTGTTTATTAGTTTCCAACCGGCCACAACAGAGACACAGCAGTGTGCTACAAGGCAGAGGCACACTTAGACATGCATTATTTTCGTCCAGTATTGATCAAAAATAAAAATAAAAATAAAGATACCAGACCTCATAGCACAGACACTGCTGGGTTAGTAAGCATTCAGAATAATCCTTAGGAATCTTAAGCAGAGTCCTTTGGATGCGTAATAGTACTGTACTAAGATTGCGCTACACTTGCAGACTGGTTATGAAACATAACAAAAACTAATAGGTTAATGACAGAGAAAGCCTATTTTACTACACGATCTGTGTTAAGTTAAACTTAACCTGACGTAGCTGTCGTTAGGTGGGATGTTGTCCTGGAGGAACTGGAACTGGTAGAGGTAGAGAACAATGAGATGGCCGGCACAGAAGATGGCCATCAGCACACACAGGCAACTGAAGAGGAGTGTGTCGAAGGTCCGGCAGCAAGACCACCACGTGCACAACGCAAGGAAGATGAAGAAGTAAACGGCTGAGGTCAGAGAGGGCAGCATAATACCTGTGAGTGTGTATGCAAAAGGAGTGCTGAGTCAACTGGCGCACAGAACTAAAAACACCCATTAAACACACAAATCAAAATGAATGCACCAACAGAAGACTAAAGGACATGTTGACAAATCTTTACCAGCTGTCACTAAATTACATCTATCATTTTACATACATTATCCAGCTGTACAGGACAATATGGTCCAAAATTCTGAGTACTCTAGCAATAACTGTATTTATACCACTGTATTGTTGAATATAACAGCAGCTCTGACAATAGTGCCAGCAGCAAGGTTTATATTAAACAGATGTGAAATAGTGTTGTTATTTGTTATTTAACAGAGAAAAACATATAATCTGTGATACAGTGAAGCTTTTTGTAAGGATGTGTTTATTTAACATTTATGGAAGGAGTTTCCAGTGTCAGCAATTTAGCTGACCTAGCTGTTTTAATATAAGCCATAACGGGAACTAACTTGTTTTGCAGATGTTCCACAACATTCATAAAACTATTAAAGTTGGCAGTCATTAATTAAAAGAAAAAATAAAAACTTTTACTATGGTCCATCCATCCATCCTCTACCGCTTACTCCTTTGTCATGGTCACGGGGAACCTGGAGCCTATCCCAGGAAGCATCGGGCACAAGGCAGGGTACACCCTAGACAGAGTGCCAGTCCATCGCAGGACACAATCACATACACACTCATTCATACACTACAGACAATTTAGACACGCCAATCAGCCTACCATGCATGTCTTTGGACTGGGGGAGGAAACCAGAGTACTCGGAGGAAACCGGGTACACACATGGCCCTGGCAGGACTCGAACCCCGGACCCTGGAGGTGTGAGGCAGACGTGCTAACCACTAAGCCACCGTGTGCCTCAAATTACTGTGGTATGAAAGGAATTAAACGCTTGTGCTTTTATAGGAAAATAATCTAATTAATCAAACAGCATAGCCTGTTGTTGGGTTTTTTTTATTTCCTTACTTATCTGCCATTTAAGACACATAAGTTAACAAAATTTGTACTACATTGTCATAACTAATTAAACCAAATAGACCCCAGTCTTTTTGATACTGGATTGTTGCTATCTGTCACTGACACCATTTGAGATTCTAGTTGAAATTTTGGCACTGGATAATCATTATTCAGCGCCTATAAACGATCTGTCACTATGTTATTATTTATTTTGAAACAGTAGAATTATTTAAGATTTTTACTAACTTGGATTTCTCACCTGTCATGCCTAGCAATATAGTCACCACCACCTTCCCTGCTGTAGTGATGAGATTACCAATGATGTCTTTCACTTTAGACGCCACTCCTGCAACTATGCGCAGGACCTTCATCTTAGCGCTCTCCTTCACTTTCTCCTCCTCCTCCTCCTCCTCCTCCTCTTCTTCTTCTTCTTCTTCATCTACCAGACCGTCATCATCCTCGTCTGCTTCATCTTCAGCATCAAAGTCCTCATCGTACAGCATCTCATCACCTTCTTCATCAGGGATTCTCTTCTCGTCACTGTCCTCCTGTGCGAGGATGCAAAGAAATGACCAAATATAATACCACCATAACAACATAAATCAGAGCTTCCATTTTGTCTCTCACCATAACCGAGCACCATTAAGAGAAATGGTTAATGGGGGAAATAAGTATTGTAAGTATTATATGTATGTGTGTGTATATATATATATACCCTTGTTACTTGATGTGACAAAAACTCACAATACTGGAAGATATGATATACATTACTACATATATATATACAGTATATATATATATATATATATATACACACACACACAGTCACACAGTATCTCACAAAAGTGAGTACACCCCTCACATTTTTGTAAATATTTGATGATATAGTTTCATGTGACAACACTGAAGAAATGACACATTGCTACAATGTAAAGTAGTGAGTGTACAGCTTGTGTAACAGTGTAAATTTGCTGTCGTCTCAAAATAACTCAACACACAGCCATTAATGTCTAAACCGCTGGCAACAAAAGTGAGTACACCCTTAAGTGAAAATGTCCAAATTGGGTCACATTAGCCATTTTCCCTCCCCAGTGTCATGTGACTTGTTAGTGTTACAAGGTCTCGGGTGTGAATGGGGAGCAGGTGTGTTCAATTTGGTGTCATCGCTCTCACACTCTCACTACCTCCAGAGGCAACCTGTGAAGCTTTGGTGAACTCCATGTCCAAGAGGGTTAAGGCAGTGCTGGAAAATACTGGTGGCCACAAAAAAAATTGACACTTTGGGCCCAATTTGGACATTTTCACTTAGGGGTGTACTCACTTTTGTTGCCAGAAGTTTAGACATTAATGGCTGTGTGTTGAGCTATTTTATAATTTATAATAACTTATCAATTTGTATAGCGCTTTTTACAATGGTAAAAAGGTTACGGTTCCACGGTTAGTGGATTAGTGGACAACCCGCTCTACCGACCGAGCCACAGCCGCCCTAATTTTGAGTGGGAAGAAAATTTACACTGTTACACAAGCTGTACACTCACTACTTTACATTGTAGCAAAGTGTCATTTCTTCAGTGTCGTTACATGAAAAGATATCATCAGATATTTACAAAAATGTGAGGGGGTCTACTCACTTTTGTGAAATACTGTAGGTTTAATACAGTCTGACTATAAAAAAATACAAATTTAACAATTTGTGATATCTCAGGAAAGAGTATTGTAATCTTATTTTCATAAATATGAGCATAAATTTATACACACCAATACTAGCTATATGATATGTTGATTCTGTGCTGTTTTATCTGGACAAAATATTTCATGAAACAAAATTATTTAGTGCAATTTTTTTTTCCCAGGAGCACACTAGTTTCTGAACGGGGGAGGTGTGTGACTTAAACAAAGCTGCTGTAGATTAGATAACTCTGAATCTCTCAGCAACAACACACAATAAACCAAACAAGCTTTTAACTGCTCCACATGTGTGGCCTGGAGCACAGGAACCAGCACCCTCTTAATGGCATGGCAGCATACTGGATCTGTCTGGCAATGCCTTTTACGTACCATGTGCTAACACTTACTGAATAAACATTATCGGGCTGCTTTCCTGGATACTTTCCTGGATTAACCTTATTGTTGTACATAATTGCAATGTCAAGGGCAATCCACAGTTTTATCAGCAAGATTTTAATATTCTGTGTAATTTCACAGACTTACAACTCATCAGCTAAACTAATTGACAAAGGCTTCGCAAGTTAAAAGAGAGAAACACCCAGAAAGAATAAATTAATGTCTATATCAAATGTTTTATTTATTTATTTATTGTCAGTAATTTTTCCTTAAAATTAACTTGTTTTCTCAAACAGTAGTAGTTTTTAATTAAGAGCCTTAGGAGAAGAAGTGAGGCGTTTGGCCTATTTAGGAACTTTAAGGTGGTTATTTTTGGACTCTGGGCCGTTCAAGCCCGAGTTTCATACAACGTGAGAACGCTGTTCTCTTTCCTGCTTGATTATTGGTACCACGAGAAAATAATAGTAAAAAAAAAGCAGCAAACCCAATGCCTAGTACTTTGCAAACATGAGTGCATGTAAGTGACTTATGAGTTTGCGCATCTGAGCCACAGTTCAGAAGTATTTTTTTTCTACATGAATCCAAAGCAGTAATTACAATCCCTGTCTGCAAAGAAGCCCAGAATTGGTCCTAAGTGTGGACCTGAGTTTTGGAGCAAGTGTGAAAATGCCCTAAGTAAAGCCTCCTGGGGGAAGCGCCTTGATAACATAAAATAATCTTACTTTCAAAAAGGTAATGCACTCATTACTATTTATACAATTTTAATCTATGAGCAGGTGTGTCCAAACATGCGACTGCTAGTGTGAGCTACTCAGCATCCACTCCCAATAAATTAAGTTCTGGCCACATTAAGGGAAAGTGGAGACACATTTTCATTTATATCTCAGATTTTATGCCATGAATCTAGCACGGTGCACTCTTTATCCTCTAACTCTATAGCAAAATAAAGATATATGAGAGTAAGTAGAAGAAAAACACATCAAACACCAACACTGGTAGTAAAGATGCTGTTTATAGAAATGTGATTATGGCTTTTCATTTCAACTAATAAATATTTAAGTAGTCCTTAGTTCTTAGTTCTGCCATGTATTTCACATGCCACTTTAAGCAGTAATATTTTAACAGTAACTCAAATTCAAACAGAGTTAGGTCCTTCATCATCCATAACCTATATATAGTTCCTTCCAAAAGTATTGGAACTGAAAGGCCAACTCTACTGGTTTCACTATACATTGAATCATTTGGTTTTGGGATTAAAAGATGAATATGAGACGATAGGTCAGGATTTCAGCTTTCATTTCCTCATATTCACATCTAGATATGCTGAACAACTTAAAACATCATTGTCTTGCTACATGATGAGGTTTCTCCCAATTAGATTGGATATATTTCTCTGTAAATTGGAAGACAATTTGTTTCCGTAGCCTTCTGAATTCATTCTGCTGTAACCTTCATGAATTACATCATCAATAAAGATTAGTGAGCCTGTTCCAAAAGCAGCCATGTGACCACAGGCCATGACACTACCTCCACCATGTCCGACTTACGAGCTTGTATGTTTTGGATCATGAGCAGATCCTTTCTTTCTCTATACTTTGGCCTTTCCATCACTTTGGTAGAGGTTAATCTTGGTTCCAGGAATTTTCTGGCTCATCTGTTTATCTTTTTGCAATTTCCAATCTGGCTTTATGATTCTTACTACTGATGAGTGGTTTGTATCTTGTTGCATGGCCTCGATATTTCTCTAGATTTTTGCACTTGAAGTGATCTATGAACAATGAATTGTGATACTTTCAGTTGTGTCCCGTGAAGGCTGTTTGTTATGTCACAAACAGTTGTTGTTGTTTTTTGTGGGGTTTTTTTCACAGCTCTCACAATGTTTATGTCATCTGTTGTTGTTGCTTTCCTTGGCCAACCTGTTCCATACATGGTTGTTAGTACACCAGTGGTGACATTCCACACTGTTATATTGGCTATGCCCAACGTTTGTGCAGTTTTCTCAGCTTCAAAACGGGTTGCTTTTCTCCTATAGTCATCTCTCTATTCTTCATGTTGGTTTATCCTTTTTAACAATAAAAGCAGTCTTCTCACGTGAATTCTATGGCTCAAAACAAGAGTAGACATTCAGCGCTATTAATTCTTTGAACAATCAATTTACAGGGCACACCTGGTTAGCAAGAAACACCTAACAGACACGTGTTCCAATATTTTTGATCACGTGCGCAAAAAAAGGGGGTGGGCTCAAACAAAAGTTGCCACAATTGAAGTTGTTTAACACATCTAGATGTAAATATTAGGAAATAAAAGCTGAAATTCTAATCTGTCATCTCATTCATCTTTTGATCTCAAACTCAAATGTCTTCAATGTGTAGCAAAAACAATAGAATTGGCCTTGCTACTCCAATACTTTCAGAGGGAACCATATTGAAAACATTATTTTAGCAACTATTCACTGGTCAATAATTGTGTTTGTGATGTGTAAAATATTATATAAACTTAGACATTTTAATATATAAGTTCTTTTTATGAATAATGCAAAATGTATGCTGTAACAGTTCATGTCAGTCTCACCTGTTCTTCTGCATCAAAGTCCTGGTTGTACTGAGCCATTTCCTCCACTGGTCTCTTCTTCTCCAGACTTCGACACAGCAGCCATGTGCCGAGGCCTGCCATGAACATACCGATGTCTGGCAGAAACACCCGGATGCCATTTCCTACATCTGCCCCTATAACACTTATGCGAGAGGAGACATTAGTCCATGAGCTTCATACTCAGAAGCTCTGATTAGGTCATCACGATCAACGATGACCATACATCTTACTATACATCATCCCGATATCTATTGCAAACTAAACATTTCTTCAATATCAGTACATTATTGGGAATTTGCAGATTATGAGTTCTAAAAGTACAAATACACAAATGACTTTTTTTTTAAGGAAAGCTGGCCAAGGACATAGCGCTAAAGTTGTGTACCAACATAGGATCCCATGCAAGTGGGAAGTTTTTACCTTCAGGTTTTTATTTGAGCAAGCTATCAGATATGATGGTTGTTTGACAAACAAAAGCCACCTACAAGTGCATTTACAGCGTTCGTTTCATTCATCCTTAGTAACTGCCTGGTCAGGGTTTTGGTGGTTTAAATTAGGCTACTTTTTCTTTTCAAATAGAATCAACTAAAATCATTAGAAAATATAAGCACACATCTGTAGTTGAGACCAATTATGACTCGAGAGATGTAGCTGAGGTTGACGAACTGTCAGAGGCAGAATTCACAGACTGTGCTAACAATGCTGCCATTTCTACCTCGTTTTTTTTGTTAATATTTTATATTTTTCTGTCCTTTCCAGTGTTTCCAGTGGTGTAGAGGCAGGCTATATTGATTTAGTTTTAAAAAAATATACACACTTCTCATATAGGACACTCTTACTTCAAGTGTAAATAGAATACAGAGACAGATAGGAATATTTGGGGCACTAAACAAATAAAGGTAGTGGCATTGTGTTAAACCCCTACTATGCATATACAGCAAAATGGTCAAACTGATAATGATGGTCAAACAAAATGGTCAAACTCAAAGTTATAATAATGTCATGTCATGAATTTACACTAGTGGTTCAAATAGTCTTTAAAAAAACATTTTCAGCTTTATACTTAAATAATCTGATAAAGTGCAGTGATACTAAAGAAGTGCTAGCATTTTATAGGAACGATATCCTCCCAATGTAAACTTCTTATTGGTGTTCGTTTACCAATAACAACCCGGATACCACGTGTAGCCGGGGAGGTCCTGTGAACAAACACCATCTGTGATAATGGAAAGATGGGAAGTTTATTGGAATGCAGTTTTTTTTTCCCCAGAAGCATTTTCCAGCTACAGCTTCTTGCACATCTGTGGTGTGCTACAATACTTGGATTTTATATGCCTCTCCACCCAGTTCTATAAAATCAGCATTTCCCCATGTTAAAAAGATATAAATATTTCTCATTAGAAGTACATCAGGCTTCTCTAAAACAGCCACAGTGGAAATAAGGCCTTCACCCCCACCCCCCACCAAAAGTGTTATTCTATTTAGGAACAATTTATTCAAAACAGTCTCTCTCACAGGCCTATAAAAGCGTCTATTGAACTTTTCTTCAAGGAGCAACATGTTTAGTTCTGCATAGCCCAAACGAAAACTTAAATAAATACATCTGTGATTTTAATCTTGCAGAATATGTAAATAAGAATGGTTATAGCATTAATGTATGCTGTATGTCTAAATTAGAAAATTTAATTGTATTCAAGGTAGGAGATAAACATCATCCTTAAGGTTTTTCTAGCTGGTTAAACATAATCAACATTTACTGTAAAAAAAAAAAAAAATCCTTGTTTACTACAAAAACATTTCTGCGCCCTGTAATTTATATACTAATTATATAAGTATATTTATGTCTCTGAATGCCAAACTCTGCTGCTTCAGATTGAACTGTTTACAATAATAAATAGCTTTTGCTACTCACAAAAAGCTTGCAATTATTCCAGCATTCTTGAAAGTGTGAAGCCCAAAAGGCCACGTTTCCAGACTGTGTTCACCTCATAAAAGTTAAGAGTTGCAGTAACAGCTAATCAACGCCTGCTAAGTGAATTCCAGTCTAATTACAGCTCACTGATGCTTCCAATCAGCTCAGGTTTACCCTTAAAAAAATAAAAACCCAATGAGACAAAATCTGAGTGAAGGGAAAATATCCCTACTGTGTTTCCATTTCATCTATGAAGATTTAGTGGTTTTTTCGAAAGTCCCTTTAAACTGGATGCTCCAACGCCTCTAGATAAAAAAGACAACGTAATGATGGTTTCTATCTTTTCTGGTCCAAAGCGGCCACTTTAGACTCATCTCTCCCTGGCGTGCCGGCTCTAAGTCAATTTGGCGGCTCTGTTTCCTCCCTCTCGCATGCCTCCGTGCCAGGTTTAAGAGGAGAGAGACATCACCGTCCCGTAATGTCATGGCTAAATGCCTTCGTTGGAGTAACAGGTCAATTAGGGACATAAACAGTTTAGAGTTCAGCTTCCTGCCACTTTCAGCGGCTCCACTCTTAGCAAAATAAATCCACAGACACGCGGCCCGCACTTATGAGAAACCACGGCTAATTGTATCAGGGTCTTATGAGTGCCTCCGTATGTCAGATTTGGCTCTGAAAAATGTGGGCTTTCAAAAGCAGGTCAGGTGTAAGTGGGTTTAGCGCTCAGGTGGACCAGTATGGAGAGATGGGCAGACTGCCTGACACGCGCATAAGTGGGCTGTAATGCTGTTTGTCTCTGTTTGTTTCCTGCTAACAGCAGGATGATGCTTACACAGGCAAGCAACTCAATAATTTAAAAATATCACAAAGGTCTTTCTCGCTCCTAGACTTCAAACAACCAAGGTGTGAGTCAATAATTTTCCACCACTTACAATAATTAGTAGCACAGCATGCACTGTGAGTGTCATCTGTTCCAAAGACACTGGGTGCTAAACCTGATTTTACACAACCATCCCTCATTTTTACAGTGTTGCTATAAAACCTGTTTACTCGCAGCACTGCAAGACACTACATTCAGGGAAGAATATTTCTAACTGTAAATTCTGACATCAGCTTCCTAAGTTTGGGGTTGTGCAATATGTGCACTGAGAGCTGATTCAGACATTCAATATACGGAAACTTTCAACTTTTCAAACTTTTCAACAAGCTCATGATCATAAAACTCCCACTGTATCTGTTTTTTCTTCATGATAAAGCTGTAAATCAAATTTATTAACTCTGGAATCTAAAATAGTTTTGGAAATTCAGGACTAGCAAGAAGGAATTTGTTAGTGAAATAAGTCATTTGAACCTGGAATTAACATTGGGCAGGTCTATAGTGGCTCAAATGTTAAAACTCTGGGTTATTGATCAGAAGGTCAGGGGCCCAAGCACTGCCAAGCTGTCATTGTTGGGAGACCTTGAGCAAGGCTCTTAACCTTCCAAGGGTGTTGTATAATGGCTGAACATCCTAGATACCTTAGAGAAAATACAGAATTTTACCACATAAACTAGAAAGCATATTGGTAGACAGGAACCTCAGTTTTGTTTTGTTTTTTGTTTTGCTTTACTAACCAAAGATTCCACAATCCTGCATTCTTGTTTTCTATTGGCATACGAGACAGGTTTGCAAATTCACCATTCAATGTTCACCTAGATAAAGTCAGCACAATACAAAACACTACCAGAAGCGCAAGTATTTCTCAGTAGGGTAGGTCATAGATGTTGGTCGACTGATCAATCGGCCTGGCAAATTAATTACATTGGTATCAACCATTTTTAGGTAATCTACCCTGAAAGCAATCAGCAATGGTTCATTGTTCATGGTTCAATACAGCATTCACATCACAAGTTCCGCATGTGCATTGATTTCATAGGAGACAAAAACGAGCAATTTTCATAACTAATCTTGAAGAGAAAATATTTAGCTCATGTAAAAACCCAAATTTAACTTAATTTAATTCAATTTAATGAGTTTATTGCTTCTGGTTTTGCACAAATTGCGCATGTGCCTTTCACATGAGCATGCACTCTGAATGACCGACCGAATCGTTCAATTCAGGCTGATTGATTCCCTCACAAAACGAATTGAACTACTCTTGTCCTTCTTGTTGATCATTTGAAAGGTTCAAATGTAAAATATATCTTAGATTAGAAGGAAGCTATTGAAGAAAAACTATTTCAGACATTTGATTTCACTGTGATCTTGACCTTGATTAAGTCCATTCCAAAGTGTAATCAATTCTAGTGGTTACTGTGATAATTCCATTCAAATCCCACAAACATTTAAGTTAACACTCGCTCTTGAAATATCGTGCTAGCGAGAATCTCGGAAGACGGATGAAAAAAAACCATAATGCCTCTAACACTTATTGGCCTCTCATAACACTTATTGGCATAAAAAGTGTAGCTGGTTTATGAAGGATGTTTAGAACAGCACAAAAAAAAAAAACAACTAAATCAGCATTGGCCACTGAAATAGGCGAACCGCATCTGCATATCTTAAAATACTTAAATACTGAAATATACTATACACATGCACAGGTTTCCTCTCTCTCTCTCTCTCTCTCTCTCTCTCTCTCTCTCTCTCTCTGTTTATACAAAATCCATACTGTTAAAATAAAATGATGTATCTTACCTCTCAAATCCGATCTGTCGTATAGATTTCTCCCAACCTGAACCTGGTGGGGGAAAAAAATAGAGCTCTTTAGAATCTGGTGCATTTCCACTGCATTTTCTTCATGGCCTGATTTCTGAAGCAAAATTTTAAAAAATAATATTAAATAAATAAATAATATAATGACAGTATGTATCATTATGCAAAGTTCCAAAGGATATTTCTATCCTTTTTGCAAGAACCAATTTACAATCATTATCTCACATTTACTGGTACACCTGCTCATTTATGCAGTTATCCAGTCATTCAATGATGTGGCAGCTGCAAAATGTGTAAAATAATGCAGATGCAGGTCAAGAGCACCTAATAATGTTCGCTTTATACATCAGAATGGAGACAAAAGTGTGATTTTTGTGACTTTTAACCATGGCATGGTTGTTGGTACCAGATGGGCTGGTTTGAGTATTTCAGAAATTGCCGATCTTCTGGGATTTTCACACACTACAGTCTCTAGAGTTTACACAGAAAAAATAAACAAAAAAAAACATCCTGTGTATGGAGAGTCTGCAGGCTGAAACACCTTGTTGATGAGAGAGATCAGAGGAGAATGACCAGTAGTTGCTGTGCTATTGGAGGAATATTGGAAGGTCGGCCACTTCTGGGAAGGTTCACTGCTGTGGAAGAGTTTTTCTATTTGGAGATAATGGCTCTCACTGTGGTCCTTTGGAGTCCCAGAGCCCCTGATGTATTACAGCCACCTTCTTCCTAGAACCTGAGTAAACCTGAAAAACCACTGCAAACCCAGAAGAACATTAAGGCTCGTCCAAATTTTGCCAAAACACACCTTGATCATCCTCAAATTCATCACAGAACATTTTCCCGAAAGGACTGATGAGTTGAAAGTGAAACTGTCTGGAAGACAGGGGTCCTGTTTCATCTGGCGTAAACCAAACACCGAATACTGAATTCCGAGGTTAAGTGTGCAGACTTGACATACACAGGATGTTTTTTGTTTTTCTGTGTAAACTGTAGAAACTCTAGAAATCACAAGAGATCGGCAGTTTCTGAATTATTGAAACCAGCCCATCTGGTACCAACAACTGTGCCTTGATCAGAGACACACTTTTCCCCCAATCTATTTTATGTGAACAATAACTGAAGCATTTGACCTGTATCTATTTGACACATTTATATATAATGTCAAAGAATTCCAACTGATGCTCTATAAAAGTTTATGTTATAAGCTCAAACCTCAAACTCAATTATATTTAAGTACTGCATGAGGGTGGCTGCTCTAATGCTTTTAAGATCACTTTAACTAATTTGTCTTTATATCATAATAGCTATAGATATAAATGGATATAAAGAACCAATCGGAAAACTTCTCTGAGGTTTATGAGAGCGATCTGAATAAAGGGGTGTGGCTTTAAGGTACTGAATTAAAAAACCTGCATCCATTTCATTTAACATGCATCTCTCGGTGTTGTGTGTGTCTATGAATGTAGCTATTTCGAGCTGTAAAATTGGCACTGAAGAGTGTCCCTAAGTAGTAAATGCCTACTCCAGGAATAGCATTACAAAGGCCATTAACAAAACATTTTTGGCATTCAAACAATCCAAACAACACAAAACAGCCTTCACTCCGAACAGCTGGATGGATATCAAGCATATCGCTTTTTCCGCAGCAAACAGCAGTGATGAAATCCCACCCATCCAACACTACCTGGTTTCCCAAAACATTCCTCGCATCAATACTGTAAGACAGTGATACTCGTTCTACCATTTCATCATCTATCATCTTAATTTTTTTTTTTAATCAGTCTCAGTCAGTGCATTTACATGAACAACAATAATCCAATATTAACCCGATTAAGACGATACTCTGATTAAGAAGCTACCATAGATACAGCAATTTTTAATTACCTTAATCTGATTAATCTGATTTGGGACTCAGCCCACGGTTTCAAGCAAGTCGTATATTTGCACGTACAGCATGACAAATAATTATACACACTTGAAGCCATAACGAAGACGAACTGTACGTTAATACGTGAAATTCTGGAGGGACGTTGGACGATGTGTCGCGGGGACGTAATGACGTGATGTTAATCTAATTATGTTCTATAACATGTAAAACGGGAACATGAAAGGAATATTCTAAAAGCGACTCATCAAAACCGGGTCTTTCTGGAATGTAACAAATCGAAAATCTAGATTAATCTGAGAAACTATTGTAACATCAAATTTGTTAATTCATTATTAATTTATCCATCCATCCATTTTCTATACCGCTTATCCTACTGGGTCAAGGGGAACCTGGAGCCTATCCCAGGGAGCATCGGACACAAGGCGGGGTACACCCTGGACAGGGTGCCAATCCAGAGCACAATCACATACACACTCACACACCCATTCATACACTACGGACACTTTGGACATGGAAATCAGCCTACCATGTCTTGGGAGTGGGGGAGGAAACTGGAGTACCCGGAGGAAACCCCCGCAGCTTGGGGAGAGCATGCAAGCTCCACACACACAGGGCAGCGGCAGGCAAACATGCTAACCACTAAGCCACCATGCGCCCACATTATTATTAAATAATTTTTTCCACTATTTTTTTTACATTTTTTTAATTTATTTTGTAGGTGCAAACGGGTATTGAAAAACTTATGATGTATTTGCAAATGATTTGTTAAGTATTTTCATTTGTCTTAGGCAGGGGTCGGCAACCTGCGGCTCCGGAGCCGCATGCGGCTCTTTCATCTTCTGATGCGGCTCTGTCACGTCTCGTGACGGCGGAGAATGA